>APFE031561579.1:158130-200251 GCA_000404065.3 Pinus taeda | reverse complement strand
CTAACATGTTGTCCACTTTTTCCACCTTTGTGATACCTCCATGGCACATTAGGCACATTGACCTCCGGTGTAGAGTCACTATCATAATCCTGCTCATATACTGGCTCGGTCTCTGACATGTTCTTTAACAACAAGGTAGCTGGAAAATATATATATGCTGATATAGAACTGTGTGCCAAAATTTGACTGTTGACTTTTTTTGTCTTTTTATCAAATGTTGTGACCAAGGGGACACAAATGACGAGGGAATTGTTAGGAAAAGGGAAGCATTAGGGAAATGGGAAAAATGAAAACATTAGGAAAATGGGAAAATGGTAAAGAGAACGGAAAGGGCATGGGAATTTTGAATTTTTTAGGGTTTTGAAATAAGGTAGGGGTTATATGGTTGTAGTAGAAGGGAGAGTTTAGGATTTTGAGAGAGGAAGATGTAGGATTTGATGAGGAATTATTGGGGAATATAGGAAATGGGAAATAAGGGAAATAAGAAACCTTGGCAACATGTATTTGTAAAACCCTACAACAAACCTGGCACTTGAATCCTTACAGCAAATTGATGAACATGGAGGGTTTTGTACACTTGGTTTTCATGACAAATATATCCTAATTTCTTTATATAAACCATCAAAAACCAAAATCAAGCCATGAGTGCAGGCCTACCTACGAACTGATGCGCGAGGCGAGGGTTTTCGAGTGAGTTTTAGGCAAGTCTGGGCATGAACCTGAATGCGCCGCGTGCCTAACCCAACGCGCTGCGCGTTCTAGATGTGTCGCGCGTGTGTTAAATTACACTGTAAAAAGTTGCCTGATGCACCGTGCACGTGTTAAATTACACTGTAAAAAGTTTCCTGATGCACCGCGCGCCTCTGGTGCGCCACTCGCCTATCCTGATGCGTCGTACGCCCTGGAAACGGTTCAAGTTACTCACAAACTCACAAAATCGCCTTAGAATGCTGCTCTTCACTCTTGGAATGTGGAATGGGTTGCAAATGAGGAGAAATGACTTGATATAGTCTCCTTTTTCATTTTTGCTTGACCGAAACCCATTTTCTTATGTTTTGTTGTTGACACTTTTTCACAATTAATAGACTCTGATCTTTTTGGTTTCATCCTTAAAATTGGTTGAAATGATGATTTTCTCTGATAATTTTTTGCAGTGATAGCTCTGATATGCTTCGGCAAAGGAGACCAAGGCTGCATTTGAACAATTGAAGAACTAAAAATTTTGACAATTTTTACAAAAATGAGGTGGCGACTTGTCTTCAAAACAAAGTTTTGAAGAGAAGTCCTTATTCAGCTGTACAATGATGCAAACTCTTGAAGTGATGATCTATCAAAGACATCCCTCTAGCCTACTGGTCTTCTAAGGCTTTTAAGGACTAAACTAACTCAAACCCTAGACCTAGACCTAAAAATTTAAAACATAATTGTAAATGACTTGTGAAGCTTTATGACTTAACCTGAACCAGCAGTGATATGCACGAGGGGAATGAGTGACACAAACCACTCCATTAGAGTTATGGCATGCCTAACGAAATGCAACTGATGAAAACTGGTGGGACACCTAAAACATGAAATGCAAAAAAGAGCTTTGATCTCTGATGGAGGGATAACTAGACCGACTCTAACAAACACTATGAAAAACAACTCTGGAAATCTATGTGGCTCTATGATGCTTCTCTATGGTTCATAACACAACTGAAGTATTATATCACTATGGAATGAAAACACTCAGCCATATATATTTTTGAGAATTACAAATGTTTCCAAGGATATCTACATAAACATGGCATCCTGAAAAATTCAAGGAATCTAAGGCATCCAGGATAGCCAAATTTTCTGAAGATGACGGATTGGAAAATAAGATAATGGTCTGAACTAATAAAAAAGGATAGAGGAATACAAATTGTTGGTTAATATTTGTAAGGACCCACACTTATGGAGCCACAACCTAGTCTAGGAATTAATAAAACTAGATTATTGCATGCATATTTCCATTACAATTAGCGATGGTGATATTATGCCTTGGGGTGATGTAGTGAGTTCGATTCTAAATATTGTAAGACCAAACCCAGATACTAAGATTCTAATACCAAACCCAGATTCCCATGCACCGTGGAAATTCAACATATGCCTTGTTAACCTAAGAACTACATGTAACTCATCTTAGGCTACTCATGTACAATGTAAACTCATTCCACTTAACAAGTTACAAAGAGAAGGATCATCACATACAACCATGGCCATAAAACAACTAAGCAACACAATTTACATCTTGACATGCCATAGCACCTAACATGTCTCAGAATTCCTTAGCACTATGCTGCATGTGTTAGCATCCCCTACATTACTTGGCATGCTTTGACACTCCCGAACACATCGTAGCACTTCTTGATGTGCCTTTTTAGTTTAGGATACCATGGAACTACCTAGCATATAATGTTGTCACTCCATCCTTAACACACCTAAAACTCATTTACACTCCCTGTCACACACTTTTATTTGTTGATTTCCATGAATTTTCACCTAGTGCTTCCTTTTATTTCCCTGACACTCCCTAGCATGCATTGGCACAGCCTAGCACCTGTGTTACTGGGAATAGTGTCCACTCGGATGCTGTTATTCCCACTAAGATGGGTGGCTATCTTAGAAACAAACAAGTCTAGTTTTTTTTTCCTTTATGAAAATAGACAAGAGGAGAACCAAGAAGACCAACCTTAGTCTTGCGCTTGATTTCCTTTCCTTCTTGATAGAGATTCACTGCTTCTTCTTCATTTGCCCAACTTCAAAGAGCACTTGTGGAATCATAGCAACATATACTATCGAAGAAACAAAGATCTATATTCATAAATAACATAGGACCAGATGTGTGTTAACCATACAAATACATACATAGACAAGTACACAAGAATATGGAGGAAAACTAGAATAGCTTTATTAAGATGAAAAGTAGCAAGAGGATTGCAACCATATGTTCTAACCCAGCATTATCCTCCAACTAGAAAGCCCTTCTTCACCTCAAGCAAATCTTAGATCACCCAACACTATGAATGTACACCAGAAAACCAACAACACTTCTCTATAAGATACAAAATTCCAGCCTCTGGATCTCTGTGATGAGGGATCCATATATAGATGATTATAGGGAGGTGAGTCATATTTTGGGGTCTTGATTAGTGTCTTCTCTCTGATAGTTCTTACTTCCACTTGGAGAATGATGATCTCTTACTCATCCCTGGTCGAAAATAGAGAGGCAAGTGTTAGAGGAGAACCTTCTGGAAGATTCCATGATCTTCCACCTCACATTTTGTCCCTGCCATTTGTCCATTCTCAACCATCACACCCTACAGAGGAGAAATTCAATATGCATCACACCTTATACACTGGGAAGGTGATATGCATCGCACCCTCTGCACTGGGCTTTCAGTATGGTCCAATTTTGACCATTTATGAGCAATTTTCAGTGGAGAACTTCTGGAGATGATGTAATCAGTTGACGTTGTTCCTTTAGGAAGTGAAGCAACACTTTTAGGGACTTAGGAGTCCTCAGTTTATGGACATTTATGATTGGGTTTAAAGTGCCCAAACATGTCTATAATAGTTGCCCCCTAAAGCATGGGGTCGTTAATCTTTCTGATGTCGGGTGAAATGCTTTACTATGAGGATCCGAATTTTGTTTTTGAGCTGGGAGGTGACCTGTAATAAGATACAATAGAATACATTATTCTGACAACATTTTTTCATGATCTAGCCGAGGCGAGCATTCCCATGCTCAGCTTTATAAATTCATTTTCATGTACATAGGACAGACAATCGTCTGTGTGACAGACTGATGATATGGACTCATCATCCTTTGATTTGGATGATCATTTGTTCGGCAATGATGTACACTTGATGTCTTTATATTCCTGAATATATTGCAGCCTGGATGGATGAAACTAGATCCGGGGTTTTCAAAACTTGTTCAATCTTCACTCGGAGTACAAGTTGATCCATGTGAAAAATTTTCTAGAGTTGAACATGGAAAGACATTGCCTAATTACCAGCCAATGATGTAAGTTGTTAACAGGTGCAAGAGGAATCACCAATAATGAAAATGACCCTCAAGGTAGTACAGTACAATTCACGTGGTGTGAAAAAGGACCTGGCATCAAACACCATGTAAAATCTCTCGGTCGAACGCCATTGATGTAAAATTGTCACCGAAAGTGAGAAACTTGCCATTGAGGAATGAAAGCTTCAAAGTACTGAAAGGGTTGTTCCTAAGTAAACTTCTTGGATAATGAGATGATGTCGACAAGAAGTGACCCGTCACAGGAGGGCCTTAATGAATCCCACATCAATGACACGGAACGAAGCAAATGATTTTGGAGGTGAAAACAATCTGACAATACAGGTTTCATGGTGGTGGTCATGAAGGAATGGAGCATGAATGTATTGCAGTGGGTGAGACACAGGTGAATTGTCTGAATGACTTCTCTTGAACATATGGATGGTGTGATGGACTAATGGTGATGACCAGTGAATGGAACAACCAAACTTGGCATGGATGTGGAAGGAAAGTGTCATGTTCGAGAGCGACTTGCTACCAATGAAGTTTCTTCAAGTTTTCTTCCCAATTTTCCCCATTCATTGCTGACCAGTACCTCTTTATTTTTGTCAAGCTTGAGGAGGATAACATATGCTTGTTCTATAATCTGCCCTTCGGGCGAACTTGTCGCTATATTTTAGAGAGCCTAGTGACAGTGAAACTCGTTCTCGTCCATGCGGATGAGTTTGTCGCTATTTGGTTTTAACGAGTTTAACGACAAAGATAACTCGGTCCCTTTCAATTTTAGAGAGTCTGAAAGAAACGAAAAGGAGACTCCAATGATTCTTTTTCATCATATAATCCCTTAAGTTTGAAAAAGTGTAAAATAATACAAAAGGGATGATTTTTCGATAGTTTTAACGAGCCGAACAAGACAAGCGCTCGATCGTTTTGTGTAATAATCCCTCAGGTCCAAAAAGATTAAAATCTAGAGGAGGGATAGCACTTCCGATGACTTTAATGAGCCGGAGAGGCCAATCGCTCGGCAATCTTTTCATATTTTACTAGTCAGGTGAAAAGAGGTTAAAGAAGACTCATTTTCAGGGAACGAGTGATGGGTTCGGGTAGCAGTTGATTCCAGGTAAGATTTGGAATTTTCCAATCATGGCAGTGTCACAAGGAGGGCTAATAGAATCACTCTTCGCAGATGTTCCTCGAAGGGGTAAACAATCATATGGGGGTGAATAATCGGCTAAAAAACAGAGTGGAGGTGATGATGAGAACACGACCAAGGCTCAAAAGCTGGCGATAAGGCATTCACAATGGTTATTTACCGGTTCATTTTTTAATGAGCTTAAACACTGGGGGAAACATTTGCTCATGATTTATGTTTATTTTTTAACGAGCTTGAACTATGCGCTAAAACTGCTCATGGGGGGTCTATTTTTTAATGAGCTTGAACCCTGTGGTAACATTGCTCACCATGATGGTCATTGAGTATTTGATTCACCATTATCATTTTGTTCTTTCAAAGATTGTACTATGTTCATTTGCTTCATCAAACCGATTAGAAATGAAAACATATGCCTAATAAATGAGTTAAGAACACTAGTATTTTACTTGAATTACGTGCATGGTAAATTAAAAGTGACTTTTACCTCTCATTTTACTATTTCATTTGAATTTGGTTTGTTGGAGCTCTGGAGGTGCTTTTCCCCCTTGATTTTCACCAGCAGATTCCGGGAGATTTTGTGGACGATTCTCGATGCCGTTTGGACCAGGTAGAAGCTAAACTTGTGCTCTTCAATTGCATGCCTTTCATTTTGGATTCTGATCTTATTTCCTTGTTCTACTGAGCCTCTGGGGTTTGAAGAACTTGCCCTGGGACCATCGCACCCTTCTTTAATCAAAAGGTGCAATGCATACTGATCTTCTCACTAACTAGTCAGTATGCATCGCTCCCAATACACTTACTAGGGTGCGATGGGCACAGGGAGGAAAGTTTTTGCACAGTTTCCTCATGGATTTTTGCCTGTCTTTTACCAAATGAAGATCCTGTCCCGGTTGCTTGGGTTCTTTGCCTTTGTCTATCGACGCGGAATTTACTTCCGAGGCTAGAAGTTCCTCATTTGCATTTTGACTCAAAACCGTGCGGGCTTTTCTCGATGTAGCCTTTGTGGTTTTAGTGCTCGTCGTGCCTATCACACCATTGCCGGCATGAGAGTATTTTTTTTTATTTAGGAGGTGGAGGAATGGAAAATTCTGGTCTAGGAGCATCAGGGATTTTATCGTAGAGTGTGCCAAACTGAGTATAGATTAAGTCTATATATTGTGCATGAGCAATAACTTGCTCTTCAGTGACAACTCCTCCCTTTGCCACATCTCCTGTAATAGCGGGTAACAGTGACTTAATAAACCATTCAGCCAATAGCTGATTAGGAACATATGTTTTTACCATTCTACGATGACGTTGCCACTCATGAATATGATCGGATATGTGAGTGGCTGTCGTTTGTTTTAAATTGGTAAGTAGCTCAGTTCCTGTTTCGTACCTTATAGCTAACTGAAAATGGGTTAAAAGGGTTGTGGCTAGGGTACTGAAGTTATCAAATGAAGCTCTAAGCAATTTGATATACCACTTTGCTATCAGACCAGTTAATGTGCACTAAAAGAGGCGAAGCCTGATCAAATCATCATTGAGAGTGTTTGATGAACACCATAGATGAAAGATCATCACATGATTCGACGGGTCTTCGCCCATATTTCCATTAAATTTAGGAATATCAGACGGAAGTTTATGCGGAATCATTGGCCACCAAGGGGCGTAGGTAATTGGATCATTCGTTAGTCGACTCAGATCCGGTAACTCTAAAGTTGCCATGAAAGGCAACTGTTGATTCAGGCTTGGTTGAGCATACCTAGGATAAGATGGAATTATTTGAGCAGTCGGTCTTTTCATACCAGCATAACGCATTTGATGTTGGTAACTTTGGTAAGGTTGATGGGCATAACCATTATGATATGGCTGATATGGCTACCCATTACTTGCAAAGACTTGTTGCTCATATCCTTGGTAAGTTTGCTAGAATTGCGGTTGTTGGTATTGCACTAGCCATGGTTGTGAAGTCATGGGCTATTGTCCTGTACTGACTGTTTGACCAAGATGGGGGTTGGTGTTACCCGTTTGAACCTGTGCCATTCCACTAATTGGTGATTGTGGTTGTGTCGTGGGTACAAGAGTTTGTTGCATTACAACATGCGAAACTTGAGGTTGGCATACAACTGGTGACACTTGTGCTTGCGATACTTCCACAATAGCCAGCGTGGTGGGGATGTTTGTCATAGGTAAACTTTGTTGTATTGAGCATACAACTGTTGGTTGTTGAGACACGATTGGCACCCAACCGCTAGTTGTGATTCCAGCATAACCCAAATTTAGTTGTGAACTCACGCATGGTTGTCCTTCTGAGGAAGGCAATGAAAGAGTATACGGCCCTCCATATAACGGTAATCTAGTACTCAAAGGAATGATTTGCCTTTGGGGACCAGTTTTCCCAAATTGACCTTGTGACGGATCAATTTGTTGAGACTCAATGTAAGAGATTCCAGATATAATTCCGGACGAGCAAACAAGAAGAGTCCATACTATCGAGATAGCCCCTGAATGGACTCCATCCAACGATTGAAAGCTAGTTGGGACAAATGGCATGTCAACGAACATTGTCAGAATAGCAAAAGGAGCTTCTGCTGTTGTTGTGTCAGGTAACACAGTCCTTGATGTTGATGGTTGTTCACACATATTAAGCCTATCCAAAAGATTCCTCTGTGATTCTTCGGGAACTTCCGATGGTGGGTGAATATCTTCTGACGAAGAAGGATATAGGGTGATCCTAGCTCCAAGATGCGTTGGAGTGCCAGATGGAGGGTCTTCCACAATCTCTTCTATGGCAATCAATCCAGGAGGAAGAGGCAGACTGTCATGTCCGTAAAATATTTCTGATGCCGGAGAAGATGTAAGTTCTACAGCAACAGACGGTTGGGTAGTAACACCTTTTGAATTAGCTGTAGACGGAGCCGGTTTAGAAATAGAAGTGTTAACCGTCGCACTAGGATCAGTTGCAATGTCCTTTTGCTGTTGCGGAATTTCTTCTATAGAGGCAGGGATACCAGAAATGTTCGGAGTAACCAGAGTCTCTGGGGATGTTGGAGTGCTTGCTCCAACCAACGTAGTGGACTTTGATCCAGTTAAACGAGTTCGCTTCATCTGGAATGGTTTTGCTTCCGGAGTCAATGACGGTTGACTCATAAGTCTTCGCGAACGATGAGGTTTTGATTGAATTTCTTCCACAATTGCGGATTACTTGATCAACTCAAAATAAAAAGGGAAAAATGTTTTTCGAATTAAATGAATTTTATATGCTTTGACACAACTTGTCTTTTCAATTTTAAAGAGTCGAGGAAAAACAAAAGATGACTCTAGTTGCCTTCAATTTTTATTGAGCCTGAAGTGACAAGCGCTCAGAGGAACTTTTCCTTTAAGGAGTCTGAAAAGGATAAAAATGGACTTCTCTGGAGATCCAGGCAAAGAGGATTACCAAACAAATCACAAAACTGCAGAATACTTTTTACGGTACAACAATCAATCTTCCCAAATGTTGTGTTCAGTGCATTGTGATCGATAGGGTGGCAAGCACGGCTTCCTAAGAATAAAGGATGTAGCCTATTGTGGTCTCCCAATATATACTCGATGGTACGTGGGAGCACAAGTCGTACTGGCACATGCCATCTTAGAGTGGAGGAATCACCCAACCAGCACTAAAAACAATAGTTACCAGGTTTTACGACGCCAGAATACGTCTCGAGCCTAGACCTCTAGATGTTGTGCGTTAAGTTCCAAAGCGTTGTTTGATTCATTAAATTTATTATAAGTTGATCTTGCTTAACAATTTTCCTTTCAGGTTCACCACGTGATGTGTATATAATTCCTAAAATGCAGTCTAAGATGATAAACAAACGTTTATTCTTTCTTCAGCAATGAAAATCCTAGCTACTAAGGAAAGAAAGTTAAGAATCTTTTTGCAAAGAGCACAGAGCACACGCTAAATGCACAGTCCTAAATCAAACCAAGCAGTCAAAATGCAAATGCACATGCATGTATTTGTTTTCAGCCTTCTTAATGTATGAATGATGATAAGAAAGCTATGTGCAAATCTGAATTACTTTTAAAGCGACAATACTCAACAAATTTCTTTTTCAAAATGAAGTGAAGATAAGAGAGACACTTTGCGATTTCGAAATGAAAATTACTTTTCAAAACTTTAAAAACTACTAATTCAAATCATATGCAATAGTAACTGTATAATCGACTAGCAAGAACAATGGGATTGTCTTCCAAAACTGAAAACGATAGCTACGACACTTTCAGATCCAGAAACGACAGTTGGACTATGCTACTTTTTGCACAAGAGAACTAAAAATGATGCACAATACATAAAAAACACTTACAGTTCTTTGCACTAAGGAGGAAAAATAATGCAAGAGAAGGGGGTTTTCACAGAAATACACTTACTACAGACAGAAAAACTCCTAAATAGGACTGAAAATAGTGAGAAAAAACCACAGTCTGAAGCTAAAGTTAACCTTCCTTGACCATCGCACCTGTTACACAATGAAACCAGTACGCAGTGCACCTACTACACTCGGGAAGTGTGATGCATACAGACTGCCTTGAAGGTAGGGTGTGATGGTACCAGTGCGACACTTTAAACAATTTTTCACTCACAGTTTGCAATTCAGTTTAGGGATTTAGCCTGAGTAAGTAATGTTCAGTGTATGTAAAATACAGGGGTGATCCAAAGAGGTTACTAGAGCCACCACTTAGGGAAATTAGATTGTTTGTAGATCGATTGTTTAATTCATAAACAAAACCTGGAGATAGACTGAAGTAGCATTGATCTACTTTGCATTTGTATAACAAATGCAGTTTGAAGGCTAGCTGGCTTGACTTCAGGCGTCATCTGTAAGTTTATAAAAGAAACAAAGATAGATAGGCTAACAAACAATCTAGTCGATCCCCAGTGGAGTCGCCATTTTGTTACCAGGAATAGTGTCCACTCGGATGCTTCTATTCCCACTAAGATGAGTGGCTATCTTAGAAAAAAACAAGTAAAGTCTACTTTCATTTTCCTTTATGAAAATAGACAAGAGGAGAACCAAGAAGACCAACCTTAGTCTTGCACTTGATTTCCCCTCCTTCTTGATAGAGCTTTGCTGCTTCTTCATCGTCTACCCAGCTTCAAAGAGAACCTGTGGAATCACAACAACATACTACTATCGAAGAAACAAAGATCTATATTCATAAATAACACAGGACCAGATGCGTGTTAACCATAAAAATACATATATAGGCAAGTACACAAGAATATGGAGGAAAATTAGAATAGCTTTATTAAGATGAAAAGTAGCAAGAGGATTACAACCATATTTTCTGACCCAGCATCATCCTCCAGCTAGAAAGCCCTTCTTCACCTCAAGCAAAGCTTAGATCACCCAACACTATGAATGTACACCAATAAACAAACAACACTTCTCTATAAGATACAAAATTCCAACCTCGGGATCTCTGTGATGAGGGATCCATATATAGATGATTATAGGGAGGTATGTCATCTTCTGGGATCTTGATTAGTGTCTTCTCTCTGATAGTTCCTTCTTCCACTTGGAGAATGATGATCTCTTACTCATCCCTAGTGGAAAATAGAGAGGTAAGTGTCAGAGGGGAAGCTTTTGGAAGATTCCATGATCTTCCACCTCGCATTTTGTCCCTACCATTTGTCTATTCCCGACCATCGCACCCTACAAAGGAGGAATTTAGTATGCATCGCACCTTATAGATTGGGAAGGTGATATGCATCACATCCTCTGCACTGGGCTTTCAGTATGGTCCATTTTTGACCATTTATGAGCAATTTTCAGTGGAGAACTTCTGGGAGATGATGTAATCAGTTGACCTTGTTCCTTTAGGAAGTGAAGCAACACTTTTAGGGACTTAGGAGCCCTCAGTTTATGGACATTTATGATCGTGGTTGAAGTGCCCAAAAATTCCTATAACAACCTGACACATCTTGGCATGTTAGCCTAGCACTCTAGAATTCCTTGGCACTATCGAACATAACTTGTCACTCTCTCCTTAGCACACTTAGAGCTTGTTGACACTGCTGGTCACAAACTCTTATTCATTCATTTCCATGCATTTTGACATGTGCTCCCTTCTATTTCCCTAACACTTCTTAACACTCCTTGTCACATTTTGGTACACACTAGAACCTAGGATATCTTGGCATGTTGCCATGCACTTTAGCATGCCTCAACACTACTTAGCATACCTTGTCACTCCCTCCTTAACACACCTTGAACTGACTAACACTTCCAATCAAAAAATCTTATAATATGTTCATTTCCATGAATTTTGACATAGTTCTCCCTTGTGTTTCCCTCCCAACTAACACTTCCTTGCACAGGTTGACACATCTTAGTCACATACCACCATAACAGTCTAGCATTCCTTAGCACTGTCAAGCATGCCTTGTCACTCCTCCTTAGCACAATTGGAACTCATTGACACTCCATGTCACACACTATTATTCATTCATTTCCATGCATTATGACCTAGTTCTCCCTTGTGTTTCCCTAAAACTCCTTAACACTCCTTGTCACACATTGGCACACCCTGACACTTGGCACATTTCGACATGCTTTCCTAGCACTCTATCATGCCTTGAAACTACCTAACATACCTTGTCACTCCCTCCTTACCACACTCATAACTTTCTAACACTCCCTATCACACACTTATATTCATTGATTTCCATGCAATTGAAACTAGTCCTCCCTTGTTTTTCCCTAGCACTCCTTAGAATGCGTTGGTGCTACACCCTAACACCTAGCACATCTTGGAATGCCTTAGCACTTGGTATTTCTTGGCATTCCTAACATGCCTTGGAACTTTATAGCATGTGTTAGCACTTCCTAACATTCCTTGCACACCTTGGCACTCCCTAGTTGGCATGCACTCATAAATAGCCTTACCTTTTTTGCAACTTGGGTACCCAATAAAGTCATTGAAAAAATAGTGTTGTCCCTAGTCCAAATTCTCCCTTTGTCTAAAATTTCTTTGTCCATCCCCTTATCATAATCATAGGGTTACCTCTTGCAAGTCCTATTGTGAAATTCTCCTAACACACTTTGTTCTTGGGACACCTGGAATTCATTGACACTCCCTGGAAGACATTCTTATTCATTCGATTACATGCACTTTGACCTAGTTCTCCCTTATGATTCCTTGACACTCCCCAGCACTACTCGACATGCATTGACACAGTCTAGCATGTGTTAGCACACCTTTTCATTCCTTGGCATTTCCTGACACTCCTTAGATATCATGCCCTCATAACTACCCTTTTTTTAAGACTTCGGAACCAACCAAGTCCTACCTCGACTACAACATCTTGACTAAGTCACAATTACTACAACTATACTATGCCTTGTTCACCTAAGAATGTCTTATAACTCATCTTAGGCTACTCATGTCCAATCTTAACTCATCCCACTTAACAAGTTACCAAGTGAAGGCTCACGTCCAACCATGGCCATAAAACAACTAAGCAACATAGTTTACATCTTGACATGCCATAACACCTGGCATGTGGCACGTCTAACAATCCCTTAGCACTATGTGGTATGTGTTGGCATCCCCTACATTCCTTGGCATGATTTAGCACTCCTTAGCACACTATACTACTCCTTGAAATGCCCTAGCACTCTTGCATGCCTTGACACTGCTTAACATATAACTCTGTCACTCCCTCCTTAGCACATTTGGAACTTGCTAACACTCCCTATCATACACTCTTATTTGTTCATTTTGATGCATTTTGAACTATTTATCCCTTGTGTTTCTATCACACTCCCTAACAGTCCCTGGCATGCATTCACACACCTTGGCACATCTCAACACGCCACCCTAGCACTCTAGCATTCCTTGGCACTACCTAGCACACCTTGTCATCCCTCCTTATCACACATAGAAATCACTGACACTCATTGTCACACACTCTTATTTTTTCATTTCCATGCATTTTTACCTAGTGATCCCTTGTGTTTTCCTAGAACTCCCTAACACTGGGTGGCATGCATTGGTACACGCTAGCACCTAACACACCTTGGAATGTTGTCTTGGCACTCTAACATTCCTTGGAAATATCTACCATACCTTTTCACTCCCTCCTTAGCACACCTAAAACTCGTTAACACTCCCCGTCACACACTCTTATTCATTCATTTCCATGCATTTGAAACTAATTCTTGCTTGTGTTTCCTTGGAACTCATTAACACTCCCTGGCATGCATTGGCACACCCTAGCACTTGGCACATCCTTTGGCATGTCTAACAATCCTTGGAACTATTTAGAATCTATTAGCACTTCCTGGAATTCCCTGACACATCTTGGAACTCTCTAGTTGTCATGCCCTCATAAATAGACTTACTTTTTTTGCAACTTGGGAACCCAACCAAGTTATTGAAAAAATAATGTTATGCCTAGCTCCAAGTCTCCCTTTGCCTAAAACTGCTTTGTCCAACCCCTTATCATAACCGTAGGCTTTCCTCCTACAAATGCTATTTAGAACTTCTCTTAACACAGTTCATCCTTGGCACATTTTGTAATGCCCAACTTAAATTTTATCCTACAAACTTTGTTAATGTTTACATTATCTAAAAATATTGAGAAATATTGGTTTAATATAAAATTCATTATTTCCATTATTCAAATTCCCCACTTACCTTCTCAAATTGAATATTAGGTAGGATATGGTCTCCTTCCATTATTTTAAATAATATATGTATTCATCTCACATTCCCTAATGTACCCTCACATTCACTAGGGAGAAGACATCGCCCTCTCCATGTAATTACATCTCACATTCCCTAATGCACCCTCACATTTACTTGGGAGAAGGCATGGCCCTCTCCAACTCATTATCAATTTATATATATTCATTTCACATTCCCCAATGTACCATCACATTTACTAGGGTGAAGACATGGTCCTTTACATGTAATTACATCTCACATTCCCCAATGTACCCTCACATTTACTTGGGAGAAGAGAAGTCAACTGTAAGGATGGATGAGAAGTTAATGACATTAGCAAGAGGTGGTTGAGGTGGAGAAGGAAAGGAGGGTATAAAAAGGG
Organism: Pinus taeda; assembly: GCA_000404065.3. NCBI lineage: Eukaryota > Viridiplantae > Streptophyta > Pinopsida > Pinales > Pinaceae > Pinus > Pinus taeda. The sequence goes on along the minus strand of APFE031561579.1, from coordinate 185,971 downwards.
AAGGGGGAAGGGAGAAAAGGGAGGTTGGGTCTTGATTATGATTGTGGGGGTTGGTTGTGATTGTTTGGACTTGTGTTTTTGGAGACCTTAGGAACCTGTGGAGGTTTCTTGGGTTGTTGAGAGGAGGGAAGTATTGTTATCTTGGTCTAGATCATTCATCTTGGACACACACACTACATCTAGTTGGACTTGGGCTTGGAGGGCTAGGGAACTTGTGGAGGTTTCTTGGGCTAGGGATTATTTCCAAGTTGGATGGGAGGTAAATCCAGTTGGGTCCATCAAGAGGAGCATTCAACGGGAGCAACAGGACAAAGTTATCTCCATCAGCCATTGGTACAAGTATTCCTCCATAGACAACTCTTGTAAAGTTTGTTAGAATGAAATATTCACCTTAATTTATGCTGATAGAATGTAAATGATAAAATTTTATTTGTTTAAAATCCATGTAAGTAAGTAAGTTATTGCCTCTTATCGCATTTAATTTCAGAAGAAATTAGATTTGTTAGCATACCCTAGGGGAGGTCTCTTACACACTTAGAATTCTCTAACACTCTTTGGCACACATTCTTATTCATTCATTTCCATTCATTTTGACCTAGTTCTCCCTTGTGATGCACTAACACTCTCTAATACTCCTTGACATGCATTAACACTTTTCGGCATGTTTTTGCATGCTTTTTTCATTTCTTAGCATGATTTGGAAGTCCTTAACTATCATGCCCTCACAACTATCCTTACTTTTTTTGCGATTTGGGAATCCAACCAAGTTCTAGCTTGACTATAACAACTTGACCAAGTTACAAATAGTACAAATAGACTATGCCTCATCACCTAAGAACCTCCTATAACTCATCTTAAGCGACTCATGTCCAATCTCAACTCATCCCACTTAACAAGTTACCAAGAAAAGGCTCACGTCCAAACATGGCCATAAAAAAACTAAGCAACATAGTTTACATCTTGACATTCCATAGCACCTAACACACCTTCGAATCCCTTGGAACTATGTGGCACATGTACTTAGCATCCCCTGCATTCCTTGGTAGATTTTGACACTCCCCATCATACCCTAACACTCCCTGACATGCCCTGACACTCTAGAATTCCATAGCACTACCTAGCATAGAAATTGAACATTAACATAGCCAAACAAAGTCCTATAAGTAACATTTATTTTCCATTTTTCCCAAGAGCTAATAAAAAAACTTTTTGTCCTCAAGCACCTCTTCCTAGTGTCCCCTTCTACCTTTCCAAACCCATTTCCAAGAATAATTAACATCCCTACATAAGCCTAGGTAAATTTTAGGGTCGGGGTTAAAAGCATTAAAGTTACTTGAAGGCATTTTGTAGGTTAAACCCTACCCCCTCAGTCATTAAACCTCAATTTAACTCATCTACCATATTTCAAAGATTTTAGACAATTATTTACCATTATTGTATGTTGGCCCTATGCTAGACTCATGCTTAATGAAATGTTTCTAAATATGGCCTATTATTGTCTAATGTCCTAATGTATTCCATCTTATAGGGGCAAGGAGGTCTCACTTGAGACACACAATAATTTCCATTAATAAAGCGTCACCCGTTAAACATTTTAGTAGGGATCACATTCGTTATGATATTATTAGCATCCATTTAAATGACTATAACTAATATCATTCAGATGAATAAAAAACAAGCATAGATCACAAAAATATATTACAAATACAAACACATAAATAGAATAATAATCCATTATACTAATAATATACATGATATTACATAATTCTAATGTAGAGTGAACACAACAAGCCAATAACAAATGTAATCCCTCCTACAACTTCTCCCTAGTATTTAATCTATTTAAGTAACTTACCAAACTTGCATATATAAAAAACTAAAAAAAAATTAAAAAACTCAAAATTATAATATAAAATCTACCAACTATAAAACACTCAACACACAAATAACATACAAAAAATCTATTTTTTTTAAAGAAATACACAAGTGCACATAACTCCTTAACCTTATGTACTTAGCTTTCAGTAGATCAACATATTCAACCTTCCACCTATTTACTTCTTTCTACCCATTTATAGTTTTTCAAATTTCGTTAAGTTTTTCTCTATGCTAAAAATTAGTGCCTCTACCATGCCTTCCAAGTCACCCCTACTTTGCTTCTATACTTCATGGTTTTATGACCAAGTTTAAATGTCGCCTTGAAAAACACACATATTTCATATCAAAATCTCATTTATTTTCAAATATCAAAATTTTTCATTTCCCGAGCATTGTAGGGTTGTGCAAGGAAGGAGGAGAAAGGGCGCGACCACACCAGGGTAGGAGGAGAAAGGGTGCGACCACACCAGGGTAGGGGGGTGGCCATTATGTGGCAACATTTCATATCAAAATCTCATTTATTTTCAAATATCAATTTTTTTCATTTCCCGAGCATTGTAGCATTATCTAGGGCAGGAGGAGAAAGGGCGTGAGCACACCAGGGCAAGAGGAGAAAGGGGGTAGCCATGATGTGGTAGGCCTAATCTGGTACATTTGGTTGGGTCTGTCAAGGGTGAGAGGAGAAAAGGCGCAACCATGCTATGTCAGGTCTAATATGGTACATTTTGTTGGGTTTGTCCATGGTAGGAGGAGGAAGGGCATGAGCATGCTGTGGTAGGTATGATCTGCTACATTTGGTTGAAGTCAAGAAATTGGATCCTGGTGATTTCGTTGTTCCACCGAAGGAATCTGCACAAGATTCCCCACACCTTTGGGCGATGGCCCATCCATATATCTTCACATCTTCAAAATACTTCTATACAAGTGGAACGAGGCACTCAACTATATGTTCAAGATTTCATGGAGGAAGCCGAAGGTGTTGGCGATAATGGGTGCACCAATTAAGACCTGATCAGTTGTACATTTAAACAAGAATGGTGTTGTAGTCTAACTGTGAGTTGAAGCACTTGTCACCAAAATGACATAGGGTCAAACATAGTAGGCATTCTCCAAGATAAAGTAAACATGTAAAAGAGAAAAGCGTGTGAAATGTGTTGACTCTTTAATGACTCAGAAGTAACCAAATTTAATTGATTCAAAGAGAATATGCATGATTTTATTGTTGTGTAATCTTATGCAGTGAGTTGTTACGTGGAGTTTTCTTTTCCTTGAGGGAGATTCTTATCAGCGAATTATGGTGTGTTTATGCCAGGAACATCTTATTATGGAAAACAAGGAAACAAAACCAAATGTGATGAATGTTGTTGAACTTATTTCCATGCCCCAGGGTCACAATCTTGGTGATCTCTTTGAAATGGGCATGGTAAGTGCCAAATAAATTATTAGATGAATTTCATGGATACAATTTCTTTACTAAGTTGGATTCATATTTTGGATATCTTCACATTAGAATAAGGAAAGAAAATGTTCTCCAAACAACCTTCAAAACAAGTGGTGGTCATTATACTACATGGAGAATACCTTGTATCATAGTTTTAAGTGGCTTTTGTGTTACAGGTTAGCAAAAATTTTCAAAGAAAACCTCCACCATAACCTCTATCATTTGTATTGAAGGAATTTGTGGCAGTTTATATGACTTTTCACTATAAGTAAAAACTCTGGGATGGGAAGAGGATTTTGCAGAAGTATTTTTTGGTGCTTGTAGTGTTTTTTGATAGGGATAAATTCTTAGCAATAGTGATAGGGATATTCTAGATGTTATGAAGTTCAAATTATACCTCACACACTTTGGAATGAGATGAGAGACCCATTTGAATTCTAGCTCAGTGGTGATTAACAAGATTGAATGTTATGTGAAATGGAAAAATATACACAACACATAAGATCCCAAAAATAGTAAGGTAAATTACCTAATTATAGCAAAATTAAAACTACTCTACTCTAATCTAATGAAATAAATGGTGAGAGATGAACTATCAAATGAACATATTGTATTGCTAAAAAATGGAGGAAAGTAGTTAGTTGTTTTCTTGGTGCAAGCAATGTGAATATTGTCCGAATTGGTTAAATACAAAAAATCAGTGTATAATCCAATTAGTACTTCTTCATTTAGATATGAAGAAAACTACAAAACAAAGATTGAATGTGTGAAATATATCAATTAATAGCCAGAAAAGTCCACTATTTACTAGTTAAAGATCTCACACGAGCATAAACATACATGGATATTAGTATAGAAAAGTCATTATAATTCATGTACAAATGTATAAATTTCAATCTACTTCCTTCTTCACCCTCGGGGATTCTCAATATTATATCTCAATATTCCCTAGTATAGAAATTTCAAAAAAGTCATTTTCTCTTGTTTAGGACATCTTATAGATACAAAGGTAATTGTTTATTTAGGATTCTTGACTTCTCCCAAGAGTAGTTACAACTTTTCCCCCACTTCCTTTTGTTTTTCAATCTCAATTTAATAAAAAATTATTATAATTTTCAATGTAGCAAAATGACACCCTTTACAAGATCACTAGCCCATTACTTTAACCCCTTAGATGTCATATAGATAGGTTTTGTATATTTGAGTAGAGAGGATATCATCTTGATATTGTTGGGTGACATTCCTTCCATGGCTACATAGTACTCGTATTTTCTCTCTACAAGATTCTCAATATCCTTTTCCAAGGAAACCATAAAATAATTTAGTATATTCTATTGCTTGACTACTTTTGTAGTATGTCTTTTCAAGGAATACTTGGTTACTTTACTCATGAATATGTTTAATGATAGTTCCCATGCATCCAAAGATTCATCCAATTCTCTATTGACTTCAATATCCATCCTTGCTTCCCCTTGACCTCCAATGAGTGATAGATTGTTCATTTTGATCAACCATTTTTTTAAAGAGTGGTCCCTATGGTAGAGAATCGTAGACTAGGCTACATTATTTCCTACATTTTCTAAAGCTTCTAGGGCTTGTCTAACTTCTACATAATCATATTTAATTTCCTCCTCACTAATCTTATGTTCTTTGGAAGCAGAATCATGATACTCTTTTTGGGAAATTTATGAGTTGATCAATCATGCTTGATACTCCTTTTAGTTGTATCCCTTTTTCCTCCACCTTCTCCCTTAGTGGGAGTGACTTCGTAGAGATTCTCTGCATTTGAGGAAGGAAAGGGAAGACTTTCTTCACCACTTGTTTATATGATCAATGAACTTCAACAATATAGGATTGGTAACCTTCCAGGTTGGTCTTTTCTAGTTTTAATGCATCACTCTCAGCTATGAGCATCCATTTTTGTTTCCCTAATGTTTCTATTTGGTATTTCTATTTCCAGAATCACTTTACCATATATTTGATATTTTTTTCATTTTCTTGTGACATCACTATCATAGAAGAATCCATAGCTACTAGATCCTTATAGGTATTTGAGATGGCAAATTTTTTTATTGTGATAGAGGGAAGGACCAAGTTAGGTATGGAAATTGTTCTCCCTATTTATTGAATGATCATACTTAATTTTTGGTCATATTTGAATTGGCTAATGTTAACAACCTTTCATGACTTGCCTAGATTTGTTCCCAACTCTTGAACATGGATCTGGCCTCTACTGATGGTTGATATGGATGATTGTGAGGGATTCATGTCCATAATACATGTGCCTTCATCATCTTGTTGAGTTTTGACCTGTGCATCATGGGCTTCCTATTGTTCTTTGAAGTCCCCAATGAAGATACATGCATGTCCCACCTAATTAGGAAGCCTTTCTCAAGTCTTTACATACTTTTTATAGTTATAAACTATTTCTTGCATGGCCTACTTATAGGCTAGAAGGTGGATGAGGTATCTCAATATTTCTCTTACAAGGAAAGTGGGATGATTCTTATACTAAGAAATTACTGGTTGCTTCTATATTGATAATCCTCCTTGATGGAAATTTTAACATTCGGCTAGCTTTAGGTTAGAGGTGAGAACTTGGTTCGATCTGAGAGGGATGTGTTTCCTAAAGATCAACATACCAACCAAGATAAATGAGATCAAAGTCCCGTCATCACATTGTACTTTATTTGTAGAGTTCCCCATGTGGTGTTGGTCACAATTTTCTCAGTGGGTACCATCAAGACTTGGAGAGAGTGCGAGTATATGAATGCAACTGTTAAGTAGGAATAATTTTAATTTTATTTTTGTTTGTATCTATTATTTCTTATGGTCAAAATTTCTATTGTTAGTGGTTCTATTACCCATCTCTTCAAAAGATTCAACAGGATTCCAAACAGGTTGTAGCACTAGGCTACATCATTTCCTACATATTTTAAAGCTTCGAGGGCTTGTTTAACTTCTATATAATCATATTTAATTTCCTCCTCACTAATCTTAGGTTCTTTAGAAGCAGCATCATGATACTCATTTTGGTAACTTGATGAGTTGATAAATCATGCTTGATACTCCTTTTAGTTGTATCCCTTTTTTCTCCACCTTCTCCCTTAGTGGGAGCAACTTGGTAGAGGTTCTCTACATTTGCTGAAGGAAAGGGAAGAATTTCCACACCATTTCTTTATATGATCAACGCATTTCAAAAATATAGGATTGGTAACATTACAGGTTAATCTTTTCTAGTTTTAGTGCCTCATTCTCGGCTATGAGCATCAAATTTTGTTTCCCTAATTTTGCTATTTGGTATTTCTATTATCTCTGATATTTTTTTTCATTTTCATGTGACAACTATGCTGGAAGAATCCATAACTACTAGATCTTTATAGGTATTTGAGATGGCAATTTTTTTATTGTGATAGAGGGAACGTCTAGGTTAGGTATGGAAATTGTTCTCCGTATTTATTGAATGATCATACTTAAGTTTTGATCATATTTGAATTGGCTAATGTTAACAACCTTTCATGCCCTGGCTAGATTTGTTCCCCTCTTGAACAGGGATTTGGCCTATACTGATGGTTGACATGGATGATTGTGTGGGGTTCATGTCCATAATACATGTGCCTTCATCATCTTGTTGAGTTTTCACCTGTGCATCATGGGCTTCTTGTTGTTCTTTGAGGTCCCCAATGAAGATACATGCATGTCCCACCTAATTAGGAAGCCTTTCTCAAGTCTTTACCTACTTTTTGTACTTATAAAATATTTCTTGCATGGCTTACTTATAGGCTAGAAGGTGGATGAGGGATCTCAATCTTTCTCTTCCTAGGAAAGTGGGATTATTCTTATACTAAGACATTATTGGTTGCTTCTATATTGATAATCCTCCTTGATGCAAATTTCAACATTCAACTAGCTTCAAGTTAGAGGTGAGACCTTGGTTCGATCTAAGAGGTTGTGTTTCCTAAATATTAACATACGAATGAAGATAGATGAAATCAAAGTCCCCTCACCATATAGTACTTTCTTTGTAGAGTTCCCCATGTGGTGTTAGTCACAATTTTCTCGGTTGGTACCATCAAGACTTGGAGAGAATGTGAGTATATGAATGCAGTTGTTACGTAGGAATAATTTTCATTTTGTTGTTGTTTGTATATGTTATTGTATATGCTCAAAAATTTTGTTGTTAATGGTGATATTACCCACCTATTCAAAAGATTCAAAAGGCTTCCAACAAGGTCGTAGCACTAGGCTACATCATTTCCTACATTTTCTAAAGCTTCGAGGGCTTGTTTAACTTCTACATAATCATAATTAATTTCCTCCTCACTAATCTTAGGTTCTTTAGAAGCAGCATCATGACACTCTTTTTGGGAAACTTATGAGTTGATCAATCATGCTTGATACTCATTTTAGTTGTATCCCTTTTTCCTCCACCTTCTCCCTTAATGGGAGCAACTTGGTAGAGGTTCTCTGCATTTGTTGAAGGAAAGGGAAGACTTTCCTCACCATTTCTTTATATGATCAATGCATTTCAACAATATAGGATTGGTAACCTTCCAAGTGGGTCTTTTCTAGTTTTAATGCCTCATTCTCAGCTATGAGCATCCAATTTTGTTTCCCTAATTTTTCTATTCGGTATTTCTGTTATCTCTAATATCTTTTTTCATTTTCCTCAGACAACACTATGCTAGAAGAATCCATAGCTACTAGATCTCTATAGGTATTTGAGATTGCAATTTTTTTTTATTGTGATAGAGCGAAGGGCCATGTTAGGTATGGACATTGTTCTCCCTATTTATTGAATGATAATACTTAAGTTTTGGTCATATTTGAATTTGCTAATGTTAACATCCTATCATGCCCTGGCTATATTTGTTCCCAACTCTTGAGTAGGGATCCGACCTCTATTGATGGTTGATATGGATGATTGTGAGGGATTCATGTCCATAAGACATGTGCCTTCATCATCTTGTTGAGTTTGACTTGTGCATCATGGGCTTCTTGTTGTTCTTTGAGGTCCCTAATGAAGCTACATGCATGTCCCACCTACTTAGGAAGCCTTTCTCAAGTCTTTACCTACTTTTTGTAGTTATAAACTATTTCTTGCATGGCCTACTTATAGGTAAGAAGGTGGATGAGGGATCTCAATATTTCTCTTAAAGGGAAAGTGTTATGATCCTTATACTAAGACATTATTGGTTGCTTCTATATTGATAATCCTCCTTGAGGGGAATTTCAACATTCGACTAGCTTCAGGTAAGAGATGAGACCTTGGTTCAATCTGAGAGGGATGTGTTTCCTAAATATCAACATACCAATGAAGACAGATGAGACAAAATTCCCCTCATCAGACTATACTTTCTTTGTAGAGTTCCCCATGTGGTGTTGGTCACAATTTTCTCAGTGGGTAGCACCAAGACTTGGAGAGAGTGCGAGTATATGAATGCAACTGTTAAGTAGGAATAATTTTCATTTGGTTGTTGTTTGTATATGTTATTTCTTATGCTCAAAATTTCTGCTATTAGTGGTTCTATTATCAACCTCTTCAAAGATTCAACACACTTCCAATAAGGTGATATCACTAGGCTACATCATTTCCTACATTTTCTAAAGCTTCGAGTGCTTGTTTAACTTCTACATAATCATAGTTAATTTCCTCCCCACTAATCTTAGGTTCTTTAGAAGCACCATCATGATACTCTTTCTAGGAACTTTATGAGTTGATTAATCATGCTTGATACTCCTTTAGTTGTATCCCTTTTTCCTCCACCTTCTCCCTTAGTGGGAGCAACTTGGTAGAGGTTCTATTCATTTGTTGAAGGAAAGGGAAGACTTTCCTCACCATTTATTTATATGATAAATGCATTTCAACAATATAGGATTGGTAACCTTCCAAGTTGGTCTTTTATAGTTTTAATGCCTCATTATTAGCTATGAGCATCCAATTTTGTTTCCCTAATTTTGCTATTTGGTATTTCTATTATATCTGATATTTTTTTTCATTTTCGTGTGACAACACTATGCTAGAAGAATCCAGAGCTACTAGTTCTTTATAGGTATTTGAGATGGAATTTTTTTTTGTTGTGATAGAGGGAAGGGCCAAGTTAGGTATGGATAGTGTTCTCCCTATTTATTGAATAATCATACCTATGTTTTGGTCATATTTGAATTGGCTAATGTTAACAACCTTTCATGCCCTAGCTAGATTTGTTCCCAACTCTTGAACAAAGATCTAGCCTCTATTGATGGTTGATATGGATGATTATGAGGGGTTCATGTCCATAAGACATGTGCCTTGATTATCTTATTGAGTTTTGACCTATGCATCACGGTCTTCCTATTCTTTGAGGTCCCCAATGAAGATACATGCATGTCCCACCTAATTAGGAAGCCTTTCTCAAGTCTTTACCTACTTTTTGTAATTGTAAACTATTTCTTGCATGGCCTACTTATAGGCTAGAAGCTGGATGAGTGATTTCAGTCTTTCTCTTGCAAGGAAAGTGGGATGATTATTATACTAAGACATTATTGGTTGCTTCGATATTGATAATCCTATTTTATGAAAATTTCAACATTCGACTAGCTTTAGGTTAGAGGTGAGACATTGGTTCAATCTAAACTTGGTTCAATTTGAGAGGGATGTGTTTCAAAAATATCAACTTACTAGTGAAGATAGATGAATAGCATCAAGACTTGGAGAGAGTGCGAGTATATGAATGCAGTTGTTAAGTAGGAATAATTTTCATTATTTTGTTGTTTGTATATGTTATTGCTTATGCTCAAAATTTCTTCTATTGGTGATGATATTATCCACCTCTTCAAAATATTCAACACGCTTCCAACTAGGTCGTAGCACTAGGTTACATCATTTCCTACATTTTCTAAAGATTCGAGGGCTTTTTTAGCTTCTACATAATCATAGTTAATTTCCTCCTCACCAATATTAGGTTATTTAGAAGCAACATCCTAATACTCTTTTTGGGAACTTTAAGAGTTGATCAATCATGCTTGATACTGCTTTTAGTTTTATCCCTTTTTCCTCCACCTTCTCCCTTAGTGGGAGCAACTTGGTAGAGTTTCTCTGCATTTGTTGAAGGAAAGGGAAGACTTTCCTCACCATTTCTTTATATGATCGATGCATTTCAACAATATAGGATTGGTAACCTTCCAAGTTGGTCTGTTCTAGTTTTAATGCCTCATTCTTAGCTATGAGCATCCAATTTTGTTTTGCTAATTTTTCTATTTGGTATTTCTATTATCTCTGATATTTTTTTTTCATTCTCCTATGACAGCACTATGCTAGAAGAATCCATAGCTACTAGATTTTTATAGGTATTTGAGATGGAAATTTCTTTTTAGTGTGATAGAGGGAAGGGCCAAGTTAGGTATGGAAATTTTTCTCCCTATTTATTGAATGATCATACTTAAGTTTTGGTCATATTTGAATTGGCTAATGTTAACAACCTTTCATGCCCTAGCTAGGTTGGTTTCCAACTCTTGAATAGGGATTTGGCCTCTATTGATGATTGATATGGATGATTGTGAGGGATTCATGTCCATAAGACATGTCCCTTCATCATCTTGTTGAGTTTTGAACTACGCATCATGGGCCTCTTATTGTTCTTTGTTGTCCCCAATGAAGATACATGCATGTCCGACCTAATTAGGAATCCTTTCTAAAGTCTTTATCTACAAGGTGGATGAGGGATCTTAGTCTTTCTCTTACAAGGAAAGTGCGATGATTCTTATACTAAGACATTATTGGTTGCTTCTATATTGACAATCCTCCTTGATGTGAACTTCAACATTCAACTAGCTTCAGGTTATAGGTGAGACCTTGGCTTAATCTGAGAGGGATGCGTTTCCTAAAGATCAACATACCAATGAAGATAGATGAGATCAAATTCCTCTCATCACATCGTACTTTCTTTGTAGAGTTCCCCATGTGGTTTTGGTCACAATTTTCTTGGTGGCTACCATCAAGACTTGGAGAGAGTGTGAGTATATGAATGCAGATGTTAAGTAGGAATAATTTTCATTTTGTTGTTGTTTGTATATGTTATTTCTTATGCTCAAAATTTCTACTGTTAGTGGTGCTATTACCCACCTCTTCAAAAGATTCAACAAGCTTCCAACCAGGTTGCAGCACCTTCCATGAATGGGCCTTGTGTGCAACCCGTGGATTGATGAATCACTGTTCATGGCAGTTTTTTTGGGTGGCTGATCCTTTCAACAAACTGTAAGATGTAATATCACTTGGCATCTCAAGTAGATGAAACAAGTTCGGAAGCTCTATATGCAGTTTTGGCCACCATTCAAGTATATTGGTCAAATAATTGCTGACCATGATGTCTGCACATTGAGAGATTGATGTGCATCCAGAATTTCAAAACTAATATCCCCTGAACAACACTCAACCCAGAACAACCTTGTTGACATGCATGTCTTTCAAACACAAAAGTTTGTCCATCAATGTCAAGATTGCATTTAACCACAACTATTTGATCTATACTAGACATATTCATATGCATTCGACTAGATCAAATTAATATGCATCCTCTTCAAAATCATTGCTACCTTCATCCTACCTTCAAGAAACATTGGTGGCAAGGTACATATTTTGTTGAGTAATAGTAGAATGCTATGAGACCGTAGTTGCCATACACCATATGTATCCATCTGAAACTCATTGAGAACCATCCACAAACATCTTTAATGACACTCACGTGTACATTCAAATAAGGTTAGTTCAATTCCAGCATTATTCATTTATGGCTAGATGAACAAAATCTATATTAGGAAAACTGGATTTTTTCTCCTGTACATGTGAATCTAAGCAAACTGTTAGTAGAGCCAATAACATATTTTATTTGAATGGTTATCCAACTAGGACAATTCATGGAGCTAAATTTATTGGAGTCCACAATTTTGGCACCTCTACAATTACCAGGTTCAGGCATTGTAATGTTTTTGATAGTTTCCAATAGGCTAGCCTCTCAACAAACTACTTCTACAAAATTTGATTCCTATGCAAAGTCTTGCCCAGTTGATCATGTAATGGAAGTCTTCATCTAACACAACATGATGTCATTGATTTCAAGTAGCTAAAAGCATTCCTTCCTATTCTGTTGCTTACCACTTAACAATTTCTGGAACTTGGCATCGAATTTTATTCATTTCTGGACTAGTCTAGTCTAGTCCTCACATTACTTTCTTGTTGTTTGAGATCTATCTCTGGAAATGGAAACTCCAGTTCCAATATACTTACCAATTGTTTCAATTCTTTAAACCATTTTTCATTTTTTGTTTAACACACTCATTAGGAGTATAAATAAATGATGTAGCAATGCTTACAAACATTCTAGCCAATGCACCTACCAAAGCTTTATTTCCCATTTTTGGAAATGGACTCCTAGAGCTTGTTTATTGTAAATGCATGTCTATTCCCAAAGAATCCTCACTTTGTAGAGGGATTTTCACCTACTTCGTTGAACTTTTATCAGATTTATATTTTCTAGACCTTTTTCCTTAAGTAGAAGAAATAGGTAGTAAAAACACCCTTAGTGAGCTATTAGAATGTCATATGTACTTCATAGACTGATGAAACCTATTTTGGTTAACATAGTAAACTAATAAAACCATGTTGGGGTATTGTTTGACCAAAAACCTTGAGCCATTGATATTTGTACAATGAACTCTGCTCACATCATAAACAACATTTCTACATGGTTTTCCATTATTAGTAATTACACAAGAACATAATACCTCACAATAATTTTTCACTTGACGATTCTCGAGATGAACTTGGTGGTATTGTGGCAGTCTCCAGAAACACAAAGGTTGTTTGTGATCTAGACAATTCTTTAAACTTGCATTTTAACAAAGATTCATCACCAGATTCTCCAAATCCATCTTTGTTCCTCATTGCTACAATATTATCTTCTAAACATAACACTTTCTTATCAATTGATATACAATCATTGTTTTTTCTTCACCTATCTTGTGAGATCATGATTCATCTCATAAATAACTAAAATGTAGATAATCTATAATAACTATATCTGCACTTGGAAAATTGATTCCAACCCCCCGGTCTGAGTTGAAATAAGAAAAAAAAAAATCATTGTCTGGGCCACTGAAGTTCTTTATTCAGTGTTGCTTTTCTAATATTGAAGCTCTCACATCTATTCAAAAATTTACAAATTCTAAGAAGTTCAAGAAGCCTTCAAGTATATCAAGCATCCCTTTCAACCTTGTTTCAATTGTGGAAGCACCTTTCCAATACCTGAATATTTCTAGATGCTCTACCTAGCATCTCAAATATCTTTCTTACAGAATCACTCACCGGTTATATAAAGAGATAGAGATAAGGAACCCTTGGGGAAGGAACTATGTTCTATTGACCATTGTAACTATGTAATGCAGTGAATTTCTTCGTGCAGGCAGTGACTTGGCTTCTGTGATGACATTACCTTTTGTGACATCACTTCTATGTTTGTTGTAATGGCATGTGAGTTTCCAATGTCACCACCGAAAGAGATAGAAATCCACCAATAAGGCCCTTATCCATTCATACACGATAGGTGAGAAGGCCCCATCAATCAATGAATGAGATTTATTATGTTACATCTTCCCACCAGAAAACATTGCGCATGTCGTTTACATATGAGTATATCGATTGATCCATGCTCAATTTCTTTGATCGATCTATACCTCCAAGAACTCGACACCGAACACTTAGATCCTATATTTACGCATCGACAAGAGCACCAAGGGGTAGGCACAAACTTTGGTTGGAAATAAAATATAGAAATCCCACTTACTCAATTTACAATTCAAAGGAGAAGAATTTCTGGAATGATATATTTAAGTACTAGTTGTAACACGATCCATTAGGACCTATTAATTAGGGTGTGTTGAATAATTTTCTATTGAAAATAAATTCTGGCACCTTGTGAAAAAGTTACATTTCAGCCTTCCATATAATGCTAAAATAAAAGAAGAAAATAATGGTTTTACTTGCCATGAAATTCATAAATGAAGAGAATAAAGGGAAAGAAAATAATGTTGTGATCATGTTTCTCCCATGTTCAAGCATATATGAGAGTTTTGCAATAGCTACAATAGATGTGAGGCAACATAGAACTACTTTCTAGAGGTGCACAAGGTCTCCATATTTTTTCTTTTGTTGTTGTATTTTTTACCTTCTGCACCAGAACCATCTTGATTTTTAAGATTCATCACATTTGAAGTATCAATTAAAAGCATATTTGCACTTCCATAGTCTCCCATATCTTGCAACCTCTTGTCAAATACCTATAACATCCATGGATTTCATTTCGTTCTCAGCTGAGTCTTGTCATGACATAGTCCTCAATTGAATAAGAAAGAATCCCACCAAAAACAATTATAGTGCCTCCCAAAATGCGTTGCAGGACCAAATCATGCGCTCCTCTAGGGTTCTCTGACCACAAAACCACCTTGAATACCGATAAAAAAGCCCACAAAAATATGCAAGCCTGAAGAAACACCTTGTCATGTTCCCTTGCTTGCCCCTCCATCCAATTTGCTTGACAATGAAATTCTTGTTTTCAAACCAATAACACAACTTTTAGCTTCCCTTAGGCTAGCTTGTTTCCTTGAAAATGCCTTGCTCCACTGATTTTCTATAACCAAACACTATAGAAAATGTTGGGCTAATTTCAAAATTCAACAAAACTCCTCAACGAAGTCCCAAAATTGGCCCATGACTTTCCTAAATTCATCTTTTACAACATAAGGCTTCAACGAAGACTTGTCCAATGCTTGGAGCTTATCATGATTATCTATTTCCAGCCACCTTGAGGGTTATTGAGGAAGCATGCAAAGTTGTAACTCCTCCATGTCTCTCCTCTCCATGGTTCGGAGAGGCAACATTCAAATGAATAGGGTGTATTATCATTGAAACTTGAGAACAATGTCGAAGAGTTTCCATGATATATTTCAAAACATCCTAAGTTAGCGACAGCTAGAATTGTCTGTGAAAATGAGATGTTGGTTCCTTTTTTATAATTCCCTTATCTAACATTAGCTTTCTCACGTTGAATACATCATCCCATAGAAGTAGCATAGATGTTTGGCAATACCACATATGCTCCATTCAAATGTCTCGAGTGGATGAGGAGGTCAACCATGCATGCATGAAGCTCCACTCTAGGCTTCACCTAAAACTTTTTTCTAATTCAATCGAAATGATGCTAGCCTTCATCTACTAGTCCTTCCTAGTTGTAGATAGATAAAATAGCAATGAAGCTAATATGGCCTACTTTAATGTCTACTTCTTTTATTTCATAAAAGTGTTAGGGAATCTTCGTCATTCCCATGCATTGAATACCCACACTGCAAAGTCACTAAGTTAGCACATGAAGGAAAAATAATTGTTATGGTAATATAGTTATGATTCACCTCTACAACTTGCATTAAACTGAAGAATTTCAAGGATTCAACACTATGAACAAATTGAGTATATCTCACAATGATCACACTAATTACATTTGTTGATACTTGTCATTTTGAATTTGGTAAAAGATTCCCAACACCTCATCACAATATCCATTAAATGCACATAAAAATAAATTATTGCCTTCCATGAGATTAGATCCCTCTTTGGCATGGAAACTCAAACATGGGTCTATATAGATTTGTGCTCGATGGAGGGGCAGTAGAGCATGACACACCTCTAACTTATTGACCCATTTATGGGAGTTGTTGGGTCTTTTAATCATGAGGAGCTAAGGATGGATTTTGGAGCCAAATTGCAAGAAGAGAAATTACAGTAAGACCATGAACCAAGATTCCTATGCACTCTGTAGAGGGTATCTGACACCCAAAAAATGTGGCAGCATTGGTATTTGGGGGTTTAGATGTATTTCCTTCAAGAAATTTAGGATATAATGATTGTAATCTCTCTGTATAAAGGTACGAGCCTGCCTCTATGTAACAAAGACAGAGAGATAATGTGCTCATAGGAGCCTTAGTATGCATGTCACATTAATCATTGGTTGGAAACCATGGTTTGGACCTATGTGCTGCATTAAAGTTTAGAGGAGCTAATAAATAAAGAGATTGTGTTAATGATGCTAGAGGTTGTGTATTCATGTTCATTTATTTGCTAGAATTAGGTGTTAAATCTCTTTTGATTCCTCCAATTATAATTTTGTGTAGTAGAATGTATTTCTTAGTTGTATTGATACATAGGGTGAAAATTGACATGATCCTAGCTCAAACATTTTTTCAAGCAATTGGTTGGTCTCTAGATCTCCTAGGAAGATACACAACATGCAGATCCATAATTATATTCAATTTGCAAGGAAATATTGGAAATGGATTCAAATATTCTAGACTCAGATCTACTAGGACTCATGTTTGTGACAAAATTTGAAGAATTATGTTCCCAAAAGGTTATGGAACTTTATCAAGCACACAAAGACTAACTAAATATCAAAATTTGATCCACATTTTAAACATGATTCCTTTCTTTCATGCATAGACATTGGGAAAATGAAAATATCAATTAACTTAAAACCCTGAAATAATAAATATTTTACTTAAAAGCCTTAAAATAGGATCATTCAAAAAAAATCACATGATTATCACTTACCTCACTTAAATTTTGTTTAAAAAACATAATCTCATAATTATCCTTATGATTAGCTAGAAATTTTTTATATAATCAAGCAAAAACATCAGTGTGTCTAGCTACCCAATAAAAACTCCCATTCTTGTCTGCGCCAGCATTATCATTTAGATTTATTTATTTTGTATTTTTTCTTTCCTAGTTCTGTGGTTCAATATGTCTTAAAAGTTACATAGATCTAGTCATTTTTATAGGCCATTGAGTTGGGATGACTAAAATTAGTAGATACCACCCTCAAAACATTCAAAAGCCTCAAAAGGTTGGCAATGGTTCCACTAAATCTTCCCTAAATTTAGTATGATATAATCCTTAGGTAACCAACCTCAGACATATCATTGGTTAATTTTTGTTGTTTGAAGTTTATTGAGTTTAAGTTTTATCATGAAACTAGTAGAAGCGTACTAGCATGGGTGAGTTGATTATCCTGATAACAATGTTATGGTTTGATCTAGTCCTTGAAAGGAACTTATAGTTGATGGTCAAAATTTCACATTCCTTTCACTTTTTTATCTTCACATATAAAAAATATCTTTATGTTATAGCCTCAAGCTAGATATATATAGTAACTGCCACTCTAAGTTGGATGCCATCATTTTGGAGCTTGAGCTTACTCAACTTACCTTTGTTTGAGTTGAAAATGTCATTAGATATCATTATATCGTCTATTGTAGAGCTTGAAACCGATTTACCTTTGTTTCAATTAAAAATGTGATTAGATCTTGCTATATCATCTTTTGTAAGGAATGAATCCAATTTCTCAGAGTCCATTTTCTTGAGGTATAGCAAAGCTACTTTTATTCATTAAACTTACTTTTATTCTATTTTCTGATTGTGATTCTACAGAAAACATTTTCATTAGAAAAGGGGCATATTTAATGAAGTGTGGAACGAGAGGGAAGCTTCAGTTCTGTCCTTTCAAACTTTCTAAGGTATGTAATAAAATTTTAAAAAAATTCTCTATAGAATGTTGCGCTTTAACTTTTTCTTTTGATAATGGATTATTTATGTGATCTCCCCTCTCTCACACACAACCAGAGTCTAGACATACATGGTTTTTTGGGATATGTGGACAATGGATAGATTTAGGCTAGCCATTTATCTAGAAATTTACATTGTAGGAGATCAGGAATTTACAATTGAATATTTCCTTGCCACTAAATTAGAGTTGTAGAGTGAGACTCCTATTTGCCAAGCATATAGCTCACTTGTAAATCAATTTATTGCTGGATTTCTGACAAGGGAATTACATTAAGTCATCTCAAACATTGAAATAACAACCAACACATACCCTCACTTGTATAAATGATTTTCAAATTTTGACCCACATTGTATATTTTCCAAGACAAAAATTTCATTGTATGAACAAGATGTAGGGATGCTTCAGTTGGTGGAATTTTGATTGAATGTGAGAGAAAACTAGCTTACAAATAAAGCTTTTGACAAAAAGAAAGAGGTCACAGTAAAGGTTGAGGAAGAAGAGGTGGGAATTGTTGGGCTAATTTATTAACACAAATTAACACAAGTATTTAATTATCAATCCGGGTTTGTAAAACTTGGAGGCAAGTCCACAGTATATGGATATCAGATGTAGCCAAGCTTAGAAGATAAAATTTGAAGATTTAAGGAAGTACATATTACAAATATAAACCTATTTTAACAATTTCTAATTCACTTATGTAATATGTGAGGGATGAGGGTCCTAACTTAGGAGAACCAGGTTGTCCTTCCCTACAATACTACTTTCATGAAGAGAAAACTAAAAGAACTAATTAACAATGGTTTATGATGTAGAATATGTAAAATAAGAGGCTCCTAACTAAGGAGGACCAGATTTTCCTTCTTCACAATTCTGCTCTATCATAATCACCATTGCTTCAAACCAGAAATGCATAAATAACTTCAAATAAGAAAAGGAGAATGAAATTCAGTTTTAGTTCAAGGTCAAATAGAAGGGGAATTTAACTTAAATTCCAATGTGTCCCTTCATATGTGGATTAGAATTAAACCAATATCCATTCAACAATCATCACACATTAATTCAAATAAGAAAACTTGAAACAAAACAAGTAAACAAATCTAAAGAAACTAGTTCATGAAAACTAAGCTAATTTGACAATGAAGTGTACTTAGCTTGGAGTGGGGGCCCTCCACCCTTTCCTTGCACACTTGAGGCTGCTATAAAGTGCTGAAACTTCAAGAAGTAATCCACACTATTAACAAAAAAATGAAAGTAGAACAAGTTCTTCTAATTAATCTCTAATATTCAAATATCTCAGCATACAGTTATATAAAAATTACATGTCATAAGTCTTCAAAGTCTTGGTTTAACTAGAAGTTTATGAAAAAAATAATCTAAACCCTCTGTAACAATCATATCTATTTATATCCATCTATCTAATTCTAATTCATTCAATCCATCCTAAGAAATATGGACAATCCCATGGAATCACAAAACTGCCCTATTTCCTAGGGATTTTCTGGGTGACTAGTCATGTTTGACCAACCTTGATTGGGCCTAATAAAGTTTGTTTTGACCAAACCAAGTGAATCAGTTCAGTCCTAGTTCCCAGGATTTCCATTAATGCATCCAAATCGAGCCCAAGTGTCCTGCAAATATGTTATCCACATAGCTATTATGAGAATTTCTAATTTTGTCCAAAATTGCACTTGAAACTCAATTTTCATAAAAACTTCTAGAAATTACAAAATTAAAATTAAATACTTGAATATGCATAAAATACATCAAAATGAGATGGATGTGATGGAAAATGGATAGAAAATATAAGGATTAAGTAAGTTTCCTTACGCAAAAATAGACCAAAACTGAGGGCCAACATCTCCCCCTTGCTTACTCTCAACCATGTCCTCATGCTTGCCTCTATCCCCTTGACCTTTTGCTTTTATATGTTGATTAGCCTGCTAATGTACTTGTGGCTCTGACCATTGAAGATAAAGCTTTTTCTTGAGCTACCTGTAAAAGGATATCTATGCCTTCATGTACTTATTCTCCTTTTTTGTAGATGACATTCTTTACTTTTTCTCCTTTTATTCCCTCTGTTTTTCTATAATAAAAAATTCATCATTTCTCTTTGAAGTGTTGCTCTTTGTAATATTATTCACCTATCAATGGAAAAATCATGCTTAAGCTATGTATTCTAGAGTGATGGGAACAAGAATGTATTCAATGTGTGATGAGGTTTCACCATTAACATACAAATACAAAAACTTTACACTATTCCGCTAATATATCATTCTTGATGACTTGCTTCAGAGAAGACAACAATTAAAACTTGAATTTTGTAATACATTGTGACACAGAGTTCATGTCCCTTTCAAATTATCAATAACAACAATTTTAATTAAAGGAGCCAATATCCTGTTGGCCTTACATCTCACTAAAAGAAGCCAATGTTTTTATGACTAAGCATTCACTTTTAATTTAGCCACTGTTCTACCCATGCAGTCTGCAAAATAGGGGTCGAAAGAACCATAAAAATTTCCCAAATAGAATTGAATTTGAGAAAATTTCCCATGTTGAGAACAATTAGGCTCATTATGAAGAAAACCCATGTTTTCGTTTTTCAAATTTCATTTTTCTTTGCTCAAAAAAAGCAATGAAACATAGTGGCTTCTTAAAAATTTCAAATTTCAGAACTGGACATTTTGTTTCTCATAAAAAACACATGTTCTGGAAAATACCATTTCTTCCTTTAGAAAATGACCTCGGGATCACTACCCCTGAATTCTAAAAATGAAATTTGAAAAGTTTTAAATGGATGCTTCACCTTTTCACTAATTATCGCCACCATATATCTATTCATAATTGAATCTGGGGACTTACATCATTCTATAGGTAACATTACCAAAGACCATATCTTCAGAAATTGAAATCAAATTGAAAATTTTGAGAATGAAGAGAATTTTCATTACCTTCTTTGTCTTGAAATCAATCTTCTAGAAAAATTACTACCATTCTTTCTTTTTAAAAAAATGAAATCGATTTTCTGAATTTACCCACTGGCTTTTCAATATTGAAATCAATTTTCTGAGTTTATTGCTTCTTCAGAATATTAGATTTAGGAAAGAAATTAATTTCCTATGTGTTTTTCAACCGTCATCATGCAATTCGAACTGAATTAATGTGACTGGAGTTTTATGTTGGTTATCACCCACGTGGAGATGGAGCTTGGATGTAGATCTTTGATGCCACTATGCAATTGAAACTCTGATTGCCACCAACACTTGCCAACTAAAGGTATATTACATTGTCAGCTGAGATTTTACAGTTCGAGTTATTTAAATGCAAATTTCAGACTTTGGATATTATTAAACAAAAAAAAATAAAAAAAATCAAACAGATTGCATTTTATTTCCTATGCAACTCAACTTTCTATCTTTGCTCTGGGAATTTACAATTTATTGTTTTTACCAAGAATTTAACTCTAGCACTCAAACATTTCATAGCCGAGTCACCAAATTCGCTCAGCAATAATGCAGCTCGAGTTCTATTTTGGATCACATAGGCTACATGTTTATCCTACTCAAAGTCCTGAGTTCATGCAACCAATATTTAAGAACATGCTCTTTGTGGAAGATGCACAAACGTTTATCTCCTGTTATCCCTTAGTTTCATTAACTTCACTATTTGTACATTTGATTCTTGCATCTATAAACCTCTGTTTAACTGAAGTCATGGAAATTTTTTTGGGCATATCTAGCTACTTATAGAAGGATTGTGAATACTTGACTCCTGGACCTCTTAGTTGCACTCCATATTACCCTTATCTCATTCAATCTATGTTTTGAACACCTCAACTTCTTGACTGGTGGAAAAAATAGAGAAAAAGTCATTAAATGACAAGTAGTCTTTAACAAAAGGTTCGATGACTAGGATCTCGACATTTCCTCTGCGATCCTCATCAAAATATAAGAAAATCAGATGTTCGCTTACCTGAAGCTTCCCACTAGATTTTTAGCAACTAACTTGCACTTCCTCCATTGATTTACCCTGCTTATCTCTCCACAGACTCAGCGATTTTTATCCTTACCTCCTCTGTCAAAATGTTTAACACTTTTCAATCCTTCTGCTACTATTCACCTAAGCTCTCAAGGGCGATGATGGTAGACAAATGCATTTAAAAAATCGCAAGATGTTTTTGAGATGGCGCAGAGGTTTCACTTTTGTTTGAGAGAGGTTTTGTTTCTTGACCATTTTCCAATTTTTACTGTGCTTTGACTAATAAGCCATAAGCACATCTTATTGGATGATGCCTCTATGGCTGTCCTTTGACTAGTTTCCACCTATCATTGCATTATCATGCTCCAGGCTGCTTTCATCATTCAAATTCCCATTTAATTACTGGTTTTTCTTCATGTTGGTCATGGCCATCCTTCTGTATGCCAACGTACCAATTGTGGCTATCTTCCATTTTCCAACAGACCATCCTTTGGACTGTTGATCACCTCAACCACTACCATATTTACCATAAAAGTTTATTACTCTCTGCGTTAGGTTTCATCATAACCATGTTTGCATTCTCGCCACTATCCATGACTTCATTACATATATGAACAATATACGTTGAAATCATTTTGATTTAATGGTTTCCATATGCGCATGTTAATTATATCCCCATCTCTTTATGTTATGATATCATTGCATATTTCCTTTATGTGCACAAAGTTTTTTTACTTTTGAGCATTTCCCTCTTGTATTTCTTTGCAACATATTTTATAATGCACATATATTTCTTTGTTTACACAATATATCTTATAATTTTAAAATGACCACCTAAGTCATGTTTAAAATTATCTCCATGTACCAATGTTTGATTCATTTGTGTAGGTTCAACCTTGTTACATTCTCTTTAATCCCTTTTTGCTTTGAGGAAAAATACTTAGGGGTATAGACTTAGGGTTAAGGGGATGAAATGGATATGAAGTTAATATAGGATGTCTTTAGATTATGGAATGTAAGGGTTATAGGATGTACATAAATATAATATGATACTTAGGATAGTGGGTGGAGGTAATGAAATGGATGGAAAAATATATACTTTAGGTACTAATCTCAATTTTAACAAAGTCTAAAAATTTCTACAAAAAATTGAATTTACAAGAGCAAAATTGTGCACTTACTATACTTGTACTTCCTTGATAGTATTGGATGAATGATTTTGTTCTTTAACAATATTGGATGAAGTTGTCTTGATCGAATATGGTAGATAGATAGAAATGTAGAGCTTATTTATGCTTCCTATTCTACGTTCTTCATTGATTCTAGTCCATTGATTGTTGATTTCATTTAGGTCCCTCTGTAATTGATTCATAATAACTCAGGTCCCTTTTGTCATGTACATTTTTATGCGATATATACATGTTTTTTCTAACATTTTAGGTCCCAACTGCTATTGATTTCAAAAATATTTCAGGTCCTAGCTACCAACAATACAAGTTTCGTTCTCAATTCAACTGCACAATTAAGTTTCTTTTACGACCTTCCCCCTTGCTGATAGGAATACTTGTCCTCAATTCTTGTTTATTTTGGAGGATGATTCCTAGAAAATCAATCTGAAGAAAAGGTAAAACAAAATAAAGAATTCATATTGTCCAAACAAGTTGGTTTTCCTATATGAATTCGAGTTTGTATTATGCCACTTTGGTGGATTTTCACAATCAAACTCCTTTATTATTTTTTATCTTTTTCTATTTTTTCATTTTCCTTTCTGGATGGAGATGGGGTGTAATGGAGTATGGAAGTATGAAAAGCCTATGAAAATAGGTTATATTGATGTCATTATTTAGTATTAAATGGATAAATAATAAGTTTGGACTTCAACGTGCATGATCGGAGAGCTTAACATACAATATGGATGATGGATGCAATAATGAACAATTTGTCTTATGAAAGGCTTCTTTGGAGATTGATGTGACTTGACATGGTACAAAGCTTGACTTCTTCTTATTATTATTAACTTCATGTCTTTTGAACATGATAGCGATCATGTTGTAGGGTTTGTTGGTCTTGTTGGTCAATGACTAAAGACAAGCTTCAAGAATTTGAGTTTCATTGGATGAACTCAACATCAGGTGAATTTTCACTTTGCTTTGACTTGAACATTTGTATTAATATTCTAGAATATGAATTTTACTTCAAAAATTACTTCATCCATGGTTTTCACTCCTTCATTCTTCCTATGACCTTCAAAAACATAGCACTTGCTTGCAATACAATATTAGATTATGGAGGAAAAAAAGTGTACAGTCCCTCTTCTTCCAATAAACATGTAAATCATTACAAGCATTTCTTAAAAAACAAGTCTAAATATGATAAACAAACAAGATGCATTTATTTACCCCTTGAGGAATGGTGGCCAGCCTAGACTTCCTAGAAGTATTTTGTTTACAAAATATTCATTTTATATCCAATTAGAGTGATTCCAAATCCAAGTTGAAGTCAATTCATATGGATACTTCTAGTATGAATATGTTTTCAAAATGGTTTAAAATGATATGGTAAAAATTATAAGGAGTGCCATGTTTGATAAAGATGCTTGTTAAATTTTAACTAGACCAACAATCACTATTTGAAGTGTAACTTCTTTGATAAAGATCAGATCAATGTGATTCCACTTGAGGATTAAAGTAGATTCATTTTATCTTTCTAGTAGAAACAGGTTTTAGAAATTCTTAGGCTTGATATCACAAAATTGGTGATGAACAGGCCTAAGAGGCAAAGTTTTACAATACTTGTTTGAAGACATGCAGTCATTAAATGTGGAATATCATTTTCATTTCATCTCCAAATGGGATGATTAAAATTTTGTCTTAAACTAGAATTGAATATATATCTTCCATATAAATAGGTTTTTAAAATAAAATGATTTGGTATGTTAAATATGCCAATGAACAGTCAAGACCTAGAATTGTCACCATGTAGATTTTTCGAGAAGCAGTTAGTATTTTAAGAATAGCTTTTTCATATGATACCTAATTGAGGTGATTCAAATTGATTTGGAAACTATATTCCAAGGGCTACATTCCCTATGAATATCAGATAAAAATGTTTTCATTAGTCACCTCAAGTATAGGTTGTGCTAACTTTGTCCTCAACATTTCACTTGAGACCTAGTTTTGATTTTGGTCACATTTTTATTTGTGATCTAAATTGAAAATTTCAAAATGGATTCAAAAACTATATTTCAAGAGCTATGTAAAAAAAACCTATGATTTCAAAATGATCGTATATGGTTACCCAAAATACGATTGTTCTTGTTGGATTTTTCCATGTAGCCCTTTCAAATGAATATTGAACAATGATTTGAAGAAATATTCATGACAGTTTGCAACAAATTTATTATCGGAGTCTTATTGTGAATTCATTCAACTTGTTTATTTATTCTATTCTATCCTATTATATTTTAGAAAAATAATTCATTATCTCAAGTATAAGAGAAAAATAATTCATTCTATCTGATTCTATTGTAGTATAGTGGTGAGTATTCCCGCCTGTCACGCGGGTGACCTAGGTTTGATCCCCGACAACGACGTGAAACTGTTGGGCTAATTTATTAACACAAATTAACACAAGTATTTAATTATCAATCCCTGTTTGTAAAACTTAGAGGCAAGTCCACAATATATGGATATCATATTTAGCCAAGCTTAGAAGATAAAATTTGAAGAGTTAAGGAAGTACATATTACAAATATAAACCTATTTTAACAATTTCTAATTCACTTACATAATATGTGAGGGATGAGGCTCCTAACTTAGATGAACCAGGTTGTCCTTCCCTACAATACTATCTTCATGAAGAGAAATCTGAAAGAACTAATTAACAATGGTTTATGATGTAGAATATGTAAAAGAAGAGGCTCTTAACTAAGGAGGACCAGATTGTCCTTCTTCACAATTCTACTCTATCATAATCACCATTGCTTCAAACCAGAATTGCGTAAATAACTTCAAACAAGAAAAGTAGAATGAAATTCAGTTTTAGTTCAAGATCAAATAGAAGGGGAATTTAACATAAATTCCAGTGTGTCCCTTCACATGTAGATTAGAATTAAACCAATATCCATTCAACAATCATCACACATTAATTCAAATAAGAAAATCTGAAACAAATCTAAAGAAACTAGTTCATGAAAACTAAGCTAATTTGACAATGAAGTGTACTTAGCTTGGAGTGGGAGCCCTCCACCCTTTCCTTGCACACTTGAGGCTATTATCAAATGTTGAAACTTCAAGTACTCATCCACACAATGAACAGCATAATGAAAGTAGAACAAGTTCTTCTAATTAATCTCCAATATTCAAATATCTCAGCATAAAATTATATAATAATTACATATCATAAGTCCTCAAAGTCTTGAATTAAATAGAATTTTATGAAACAAACTGGTCTAAAGCCTCTCTAAAAATCATATCTATTCATATCCATCTATCTAGGTCGAAGTAATTCAATCCATCCCAAGAAATATGGACAATCCCATGAAATCACAAAAATGCCCTATTTCCTAGGGATTTTCTAGGTGACTAGTCATGTTTAACCAGCGTTGATCGGGCCTATTAAAGCTTGTTTTGACCAAACCAAGTGTAATTAGTTCAGTCCTAGTTCCCAAGCTTTCGATTCATGCATCCAACTCAAGCCCAAGTGTCTTGCAAATAATGTTATCCACATAGCTATTACGAGAAATTGCAAAATTAAAATTAAATACCTGAATATGCATAAAATACATCAAAATGAGATGGATGTGATGGAAAATGTTAGATCCCTATAACACTAGTGATTACCCCATTACTATTATAGTTGTATCCCTTATTAATATTGTTGTGCCCCTATTGTCCCCATCTGTTTATTACTGTGCCCCATAGAATCCCTCTATTGTTATTTTTGTGGCTTTATATTATTATTGTTAGGTTGGCCAGGTTATATTGTGACTCCTTAGACTCCTATATATAGAAAGGAGGTTTTGTCATTTGAATAATTGAAGAATTGTTCATTTGTGTAATGTAAAGGAGGTTTCCCCCTCAATGAGGCTGAATTCTAAGGCATTGATCTCTCTTTTCTATCTTTCTGTGAGCTAGTTTCATAACATTTGGTATCAGAGCTTTGGATTCTAGGATTTCGCTGCTCCAAATAGGTCATCATGGAATTTTTGTTATAACTCTTTTTTAGTGATGTTTCAGAAGAGAAAAACAAAAACCATTTGAGAATATTTTTTACTGAACCTCGGGTCCAAATTTTAGAGCTTTTCGTGCTATATTTGTGGAGATATGATCTGAGGAAGTTGGTATTTTTACAGACTCCTAAATTACATTTCAAACAAGTGACCTGGGAAAAATTGTCATAACGTTCTCTCTGAGCATCGGATTGAAATTTTGTAAGAAGGTACAGAAATAGGATGGACAGTATTTTCTTGTAAATATTTTTCAGTGCTAAACATTGAAACAATGACACATGGCACTTCATACAAGTTCACTCTTTTGGAAAGGTCTAAAATCAGGTCATCTTGAGAGATTGTTCATAACTCTTTCTTGGAGAATCCAATTTGGATCAAACTAGTGGCATTGTAAAGAGGACATAGAGGGCTACTACAGATCGCAATTTCTGAACTAGATGATCCGAAATTACAAACATACATTAGATTCAATATCAAGCTCCTACAAAGTGAAAAACGTTGTGTAGTTTTTATAATTTTTTACATAAGCTTGGTTTGAAAAATTAGTTTGAAGGAATTCAAAGGGCATATTAAAGCATTATTATTGGTAATTGATGCCCCAAGGAAAGAAAATACAAACACCTAGTAAGCAACCTGAAAGCTCTAGCATGACTCATGAAGAAG
>APFE031561579.1:121684-157246 GCA_000404065.3 Pinus taeda | reverse complement strand
AAAAGGGCTTTGTTACAATTGTGATAGAAAATACACTAAAGGTCATAAGTGTGCTAAGAATAAATTATTTTACATAGATTGTGAAGAGGGAGAAGAAAAGGAGCAAGAAAGGTCAAAGGAAGAGGATATACTCCAGGAACAAAGCCTAGATAAAGAAGAAATGAATCCAACCATATCTTGTAATGCCTTGGCTAGAATTACCACTCCTCAAACCATCAAGATAGAAGGACAAATCAAGAAAAAAAAGGTAATAGTGTTGATTGATTCAGGAAGTACCCACAATTGATTTATTCATTGTAAGGTAGCAAAAGAATTGAATTGCTTCCTATATCTAGCATCAGAGTGTCAAGTGATGGTTGCAAATGGAGGAACGATAAATTACTCTGGAAAGTGCCATAATATCAAACTATCCATGGGAGAATATGTATTGACTAGCCCAATGTTTTCCATTCCAATGGGAGGTGCTGATGTTGTACTAGGAGTCAAATGGCTACAATCCTTGGGTACAATAGCTTTTAATTTTCAAGAAATTTTCATGAAATTTTCTACGGAGGGAAAGGAAGTTGAATTAAGGAGTATTGCAGGGAAACTGGGAAAGATAATCAGCTCTAACAGTATGACAAAGCTTCTAAAATAGGAACAAAGAGGTGTAATTGCTCAATTATGTTTGCTAGATGTTTCCACATCGGAATCATCTATTTCTCTAGATCTTCAAAAAGTCTTGGAAAATCATTCCAAGGTATGTGAGACTCCCAAAGATCTCCCACCTATTCATGATCATGATCATGCTATTCATCTAATTCCAGGAAGTGTTACTCCAAACATCAGGCCGTACAAATATCCCTATGCCCAAAAGAGTGAAATTGAATGTATGGCTGCAGAAATGCTAGAGGCTGGTATAATTCAACCTAGTCAAAGTTCTTTCTCTGGTCCAGTATTATTGGTGCACAAGAAGGATGGATCATGGTGCATGTGTTCGAATTATAGGGAGCTCAACAAGCTTACTATTAAAGATATGTTTCCCATTGCTGTCTTTAATGAATTACTGGATGAATTGCATGGATAAATTTACTTCACCAAGTTGGATCTTTGTTCAAGATCATCAAATTAGAATGAAGACTAAAGACATTCTGAAAACAACATTTAGAACTCATGAGGGTCATTATGAATTTTTGGTCATGCCTTTTGGCCTTACTAATGCACCTTCTACATTTCAAGGTTTGATGAATTCTTTTCAAACCATTCCTTAGAAAATTTGTGTTAGTATTCTTTGATGATATACTAATCTACGCAAGTCTTGGAAGGATCATGTTGAACATGTTGACAGGGTGCTACAACTATTGGAGGAAAAACAATTATATGCAAAAAGATCCAAATGTTTCTTTGGAGTCCAAGAGGTGGAATATTTGGGTCATATTGTATCTCATGAGGGAGTTAAGGTAGACTCTAGCAAAATTAGAGCCATTAAGGAATGGAAAATCCCCACATCCATAAAGCATCTGTGAGGATTTCTCAGGTTGACAGGGTATTGTCACAAGTTTGTTAAGAATTATGGGAGAATAGCAGCACCTCTAACAACATTATTGAAGAAAGATGCATTTTCATGGACTTCGGAAGCAACAAAGGCCTTCGAACATCTTAAAGAGGCAATGTACCAAGCATCGGTCCTAGCTACACCAGACTTCACAAAAACCTTTATTGTGGAATGTAATGCTTTAAGAAATGGAATTAGTGTTGTTCTAATGCAAGATGAAAGACCCATTTCTTTTGAAAGTCGTCCAATCAACGGAAAGTTTTTACACAAAGCTATTTATGAGAAGGAAATGTTGGCAATACTCCATGCACTTAAGAAATGGCGACCCTACCTAATGGGAAGACACTTCAAGGTAAAAACGGATCATGATAGCCTTAAATACTTTTTAGAACAAAGATTATCCTCTGAAGAGCAACAAAAGTGGGGTCACAAAGATGTTGTTATGACTTTGAAATCATCTACAAAAAAGGGAAGAAAAATTTTGTGGCAGATGCACTCTCAAGAAAGGATGAGGGTGTTGGAAGCATTGTTGTGCGCCATTTCTATTATCCAACCAGATTGGATAAACGAAGCAAGGGAGGAATGGAAGAATGATGAAGAAGTGTGGGCACTTATTCGAAAGTTACAACAAGATTCAAGTATGTCTGATAAATTTAGCTGGAAAAATGATTCGTTATGGTACAAAGATCCTTATACCTTTGTAATAATTCTCAGCTAAAACAAAAGATTCTTATGAAATTGCACACTTCTCCCTTAGGAGGGCACTCAGGATTTTTAAAAACTTACCACAGGGTTAAGAAGGAATGTTTTTGGGATGGCCTTAAATCAGATATTCAAAAGTTCTTGGTGGAATGTTTGGTTTGCCAAAAAAATAAAGTTGAAACAATTAAGAAACCGGGTCTATTACAACCTTTATCCATTCCAAGACAACATTGGGAGGAGGTTTCAATGGATTTTATCAGAGGTTTACCCAAGTCTGAGGGAAAGAGTGTCACCATGGTGGTAGTTGACAGACTTACCAAGTACGCACACTTTTGTGCATTATCAAATCCATTTAAAGCCAGTACAGTTTCTACTGCATTTATGGAAACAATTCAAAAGCTACATGGGAACCCAAATATTATTGTAAGTGACAGAGATCCCATTTTCGCTGGAAATTTTTGGACAAAATTATTTTCTTGTCTTGGTACTCAGTTAGCTCATAGCTCATCTTATCATCCTCAATCTGATGGGAAAACTGAGATAGTAAACAAATGTTTGGAAGGATATCTTCGTTGCTTTTCATCTGATAAACAGACACAATGGGTCAAATGGTTGCCTCTGGCTGAATGGTGGTATAACACTTCTTTCCATACAGCAACAAAAATGACCCCATTTATGGCACTTTATGGGTATCAGCCACCATCCATCACATCATATTTAAGAGAAATTCTAAGGTTCAAGCAGTGGAACATCACATCGAACATCAACAACAAGTCCTCCAACTCTTAAAGGATAACCTCGTGTTGGCACAGAATAGAATGAAACAACAGGTAGATCAACATCGCAACGAAAGAAGTTTTGATGTAGGTGATTGCGTATTACTACGACTACAACCATATAAGAAAATGTCCCTCAAGCAAGCTAAGAAGGATAATAAATTATCACCAAAGTATTATGGTCCATACAAGGTGTTGAAAAGATTAGTACTATGGCATACAAATTGGAGCTTCCTGCAGCTTCTCAATTGCACCCAGTTTTCCATGTTTCATGTTTAAAAAAGGCTATAGGTGACAAGCTCCCAGTTCAAACAATATTGCTAGAACTTGACGAGAAAGGAAAAATTATATTGGAACCGGAAGCAGTCACAGAAACAAGAACTCGGCAGCTACGAAATCGATCGATTTCAGAGTATCTTATCAAATGGAAGAACTTATCCGCTGAAGATTCCACATGGGAGGATGAGAATTTTATGCAGAAGTATCCAGAACTACTCAAGCGTTGAGGACAACACTTTTTTGAGGGAGAGGGGCATGTTGGGTCCCTATAATACTAGTGATTACCCCATTACTATGGTAGTTATACCCCTTATTAATATTGTTGTGACCCTATTGTCCCCATGTTGTTATTACTGTGCCCCATAGAATCCCCCTATTGTTATTTTTGTGGCTTTATCTTATTATTGTTAGGTCGGCTGGGTTATGTTGTGACTCCTTAGACTCCTATATAGAAAGGAGGTTTTGTCATTTGAATCATCCAAGAATTGATCATTTATGTTATGTAAAGGAGGTTGCCCCCTCAAAGAGGCTGAATTCTAAGGCGTTGATCTATCTTTTCTATCTTTTCTTGAGCTGGTTTCATAACATAGGTTCTTATGTAGATGTGACTTAGGAGGTTTTAAAATAAGGGATATGAAAAGCTTACACCAATTATGTTTCATGAACACAAGACTTTTATGCATAGCCAAAATTACAACTCAAACAACATAAGGGTATTTCACCAAAGCTGAAAAGCTTTAATTTGTTCATAAATATTCCTTTCTGAGGCTGCTAATTATTACCTAATATTTCTTATCAATGCAGCTCCCCTTGAGTCAATTCTCTTTGAAATCCTGCAAATGCTTTCTTTCCTCTACGTGGGGACTGATCCTGTGGACCTGACTTGACAGTGAGATCCATGTCATCCCATACTTCCATTGTAGCCCATCTTCTTCCCACAACATAAGATATTGTTGTGTAATATTCGTTCTGGTTGCACTCCTCCTTTCCAATGCCGATACATTCAAGATAAACCAATTTATTATTTTAATCAGCAAGAAAACACAACGATACCTTCATCAATCAGATGCACCTTTCTATTTATTATTTTTGTCTTCATGTATCTAACTTATTCAACCTCACTTGAGTCCATTCTCTTCCTTCATTGAAGAGAAACATGGGATCTACTCCCCCAGAGCAGATAATCCCCCTACTTCCTCTAGACCTTCAATGGCTAAGTCCTGACAGAAGCATTTCTCTCTAGCTTCTTCTTTTCCCATGGTTGGGCTTCTTCTCGGCTACACATGGATAGAGGAATCTTATCCTTCGATCCCACCTTCTTAGCCCAACCCATCTTGCTACCATTGTGCTTTATTTGGAAGAGAATGGTAATTCGATTATTGTGATTCCTTTTTTTACCTGAAGCTTGCGTTCATTACAACAGGCATTTAGAAAGTGTTTTTTCACATTAATATGAGAATCATCCTTAATTTTTATCTAATTTTTCTCTAGAGACAAGTCAACAACTTGATGATTTATCCTTCCATCGTTCACCAAGCTCTCTTTACTCAGAGCATTGAAGACATTCTTGACTTTATTTCATCGCATCACCTGGAATGTTTTCTTTGACTTCCCATGTCTGCAGCACGCTTACTTGTGCCCAAATTTTCCGTAACTATAGCATTTGATTTGGCCTAAGAGTGGGGTAGAGGAGTTACTCTTTTTTATAATACTTTTGTCAAAACTCCTATCGTGGCCAGCATGCATTCTCCTAGCCTTTATGTGCATTCCTGGGTTGCTTATACCCATCACATCTTATTTCCTTGCATACCATCTACAGTCGATGGCTTTGTGTCCAAAATTATTGCAGGAAAAACAATACCCATAAAAAGACTTCTGTTGACAAAGGTTAACTTTTCTTTGAATGCTCTATCATTGAGAAGGAAGGGTCCTTTTTTGTCTCTTCATGTGCCTTTTATGATAGCTTACATTTCTATCATGCACTCTTTCTTGTAGCTACATAGAACTCTTTTGTTACACTACAGGTTATTGTTTCTTAGCCTTCTATTGTTGCCTTTTCTTCTTTTTCTATTGTTTCTTGCCTTGTTGTTGTTGTTTTCCAACAACCTTTCTTTATTTGTTGTTATTGGAACCTTGGAATCCATTACATGGGAATTTGACCCTTCAACCTTCACAATCTTGGAGCTTGGTTTTTCCTTGAAACCCAAACCAACCTTGATGAGCAGGGATCTTTGTTCAACAAGAATCTCCTGCAAGGCCTTTATGCTCCCCTCGAGCTTCTGATATTGAGACAACTCAATTTTTTACTTTTCTAAGTCATGCTTCAATGCGACTACCTCATTTTGTAGTCTCCCACACTAAGCTTCCTTTTCACTCAGTTGATTGATTAACATCCCAGTCAGTCTGCTAGCCTCTTTTTGTTGAGCATTTAATTCAAACATTGTTTTTCTCAAATTCTCATTCTAAATCTCATAGATTTTTAGTTTCTCTTCTCACTTGAAATTTTCCTCTAATAGGTCCATGATATCTTTTAGAGCCAATATAAACCTATTTATAGAAAATATCCTTTCATCTAGATCCCTTTCTTCACTACTAGAGGTGTTAGCTGAGTTATCAGAGAGATGTGAAGCCATCTTTATGTCCAAGGAGTCTTCCACAATTCTATGGGTTATCCCTTCATCATTACTATCTGGGATATTCTCATTTACTCTTATGGATGAGCACACCAGGAATATCTCTTCAAACTATACACATGTACATCTAGATAATGAAGAACCTATCTCTTTGCACATATCACAAAACAATATCTTACCTTCTGAGCAGCAAGATCTCCCTTCCGAGACTTCTTCATCACCACCAAGAGTGTGATGAGCAGCAACTTCTCCATGCTCTGGTTCATTTTTAGAGAAACAGGACTCCTAACCCTCTTCTTGAGCCACATGGCTATCTCCACCATACGAACATTTCATTATGTCCACCACTTTCATTGTTAACTCACAATTCCTTACTTTATTAACATCCGGCTTAGAGAGCCCTTTCAACATGACCTCATGGATTTTTCATTTTGCCCATTATTTTCTCTATATGCTACGGAGTGACACTTATTAGCATCCACAGACATAAAATAGGCTTCCATTCTAACCTTCCAGATTTCATACCAAATCTCATGGATTTATTTGTATAAAAATGGAAATCCTTTTACTGTTATCCAAGGTCGATTATCTATTGTTTCCCTTTGATCTACCTTGTAGCGATTAAGTTATTCCTGAAGGACATGGCTCTAATGATAATATTGAGAGGGGGGATGAATCAGTATTAAGGCTAATTTTAAACTTTTTATGCCAGTTTACTTTTGTGATTCAAACTTGGTAACCATCCATATAATGAGTGGCAATATGAAATCAACATACAAGCATACACCAGCATCATACACATGAGACACAAGATTTTACGTGGAAACCCTTTCGGGAAAAAAACACCAAAGCTTGTTATTTTTATTAATGTAAAGAAGGGCACCTACTCTATTACATGAATTGGTTTTGTGAGAATCCCCTCACAGGAAGCACCAACTCCCTTTGATTGTTTGCTAGCACCCAGTGCTAGTATGAAGAACCAACTCCCTCTTTTTGTAAACACTTTTCCATCTTACCAGAAGCACCATGTGAAGACCAAACTCATGAATTTTTTCCAAGCACCAACTTGCAAGAGGAACCAACCCCCAAACCTTCTCAAGCACCCATCAGAGATGGAAGCACCAACTTCTTGTATGAAGGCACCAACCCACAGCCAAATAGGAATTGAATGTTATTTGTAATTGAAAGCCACTCTGCGGGATCTCAGTTTTGTTCTCTGATCACTCCACTCACTCTGCAGCATCCCACTGATCTTCTCAACAATAGTCACTCATCACCGCCCACGCAGTTCTCTGTTCTTTTCTCTTCATCAGCATGCACTCAGCTCTTGGCCTCTTACTTTCCACATCACACACACAACTCTCGACCTTATTTCTCTACATAGGCACCTTCGGCCTTTCTGATACGGCATAGGCAACTACAACCTTTATTAAACAATACAGGAAACTACAACCTTTCTCACAAATCACAGGAAACTTCATCCTTGTTCACATAGCATAGGCAACTTCGACCTTGCTCACACAGTGCACATGCAACTTCTTCCTTTCTCATAGGAGCGTAACTCTCTGAGTCTCTTACCTCTACATAGGAACTCTCAACCTTTCTATGTAGAACAAACTGTCTCTCATCCTTACACAACAATGCAATTACTAAGACTTTTTCCACTTAGCTCTCTAGTAACTATGTGGTTTCCCCCACATTGCTCATCCAAGATCCTGGGTTTTGGTAATCTATTTTCCCCCCAATCGATGCTGCCACTTTGTCTTTCATTCACACTTCTCAATTCTACCTTAGAATGGCTCTTCCATTATTTTGTTGTGTCTGAATTGGTCTCTACCACTACATTAACCATGAGAATGGGAACTTTGATAGTTCATCCAGACTGATAATGAATTCTCAGTTCACTTACACACTGTAACTAGGCACAATCCTCTTTCTAAACAGCACTCCTATCACTAACGCTCTCCATTCTTATTCATGGTTTTGCATGGCCTTGGTTGTTCTTCGACATGGATTCTCAATGGTACTTAGGCATGGCCTTCCTTGTCACTATTGCATCTCCATCTGTTTCTTTTCACAGTGCAAAAATATTGATCGACCTTGTAGTCCTTCATCGCCTGACTATGTGGAGCTCCATGCTGAGAAATTAATTCTCAGGTGACTTGCACATTACTTCATGAGACCTATTCATCCACTTAACTCATTGAAGATGTGCAGCAGACCATAAATATGGCTTGTTTCAACTCAAGGCAGATCCAACATTCTTTCCTAAAGGTCATGGTCCTTGCTGCCTTGACCTAATGATCTTTGATAGTCACCATTACTCCTAAGATCAACTCCTCTACTTATGCATTCAATCTAGCAGTTTCTAACCCATACGCCTTTAACTCTCTGTATTATGCTATCAGAGAAACTCCACATTGTTACTCAATAGTGATACAATGTTCCCGTCCGGGCCAGTCTTCCTTTGCTACCGCTATGCGCGCTTGGCCCTATGGATTTACATGACCAAGAGCCTACTAAATATTGGAAGCTCCCTCCCTCAAAGCTTTTCAATTACCAATTTTTATAAAGTTTCTATATTCTAATCCTTCGATTTCTAAGCTCCTTCTGCTTAGCCCTCACAATGCATTTCTTACCATAGGAGTGTTGTTTGTGTCCTATCGCTTAGCATTAAGCTGCTAAGACTTCAGACTCCTACTAATGGCCATTCTCACTTTGTCAACTACCCTGCCCCCTTGGTTCTTTGACCTCTCATGACCATGTGCCAACCCATTATCGGAAGATTCATTTATGGAAACCTTTCCAAACTCAAAGTTTTCTAGAGTTTTCATGTATTCAACCTCTGATTTCCAACATCATATCTCACGTCATCACTCCACGTGGCAACTCCTTAGTGGTGACATGTGTCACATAGTCCTGGCCCATTAGCCTACCAAATAAGGTTGAATATTCATACCACGTGTCATATTGTACTTCCACGTAATGCTGACATCAAATGCCACATTAGGTTATTGAAGCCATTCTTATGTTGTCATGTATCTTGATCAGAGCCAATCATATGCAACCATGTGTCTCGCTAGAGGAGAGAGAGGGGGACCCATCAACCTTGGTTTTGCATGAAAATCCTTTATTAATTCTCTTTTAGCATTCCTCTGTGCTTTTAAATTCTTATCGGAACTTATCGGTATTACAACATTTCAAAGGTTCTGTTATCACCCTAAATTTTTTTTTTTAACTTTGGAAAGCTTGCCTTGTTTCTATTCATGGTCTTATAATAGGTTTTGAGTCATCGCATGCTTAAAGGGATAAGTGATAGGATTAGAGTCTCAATAGGGTCATTCTCATTTCCAAACCCTTCTTCTAGTCATGGTGTTAAAGGGTCTCTAGGTAATTTCATGCTTAAAGGGTTAGGTCATAGGATTAGAAGTCTTTAAGGTCATATTTCATTTCCAAACAAAGTTTGACAACCTTATTCCATGTCTTAGAAGTATCACCTTGTGTTTAGAAGTCATATCTCAAGTAATTTTGAAAAAAAATTGAAATTAGATACGAATCCACATTTTCTAGTGTAGACAGTGTAAAAAAACCTGGTTTGTGCTACGAAATGGCTGAAGCAGCCTTTTTCAGCAGAAAAAAAAACTCTATTTTCTATTTTAAGTAGTCAGCTTCCAAAGGGTTTTGTGACCAACTGAAAGAATATTTTGGAAGACTGAAAGAGGTTTTTCTTCCTGACATAACTATCTACCAAACCCTCCTTTAGTTGCTTCAAATTCATTATGATCTAGGAGAAATTGATGACTCACCTTTGCGCTACGAAATGGCTGAAAGTCATTGAGAGAAACATTTTGCTTTCTGCTTTTAGTAGTCTTTTTCAAGATCAGTTTCTGGCTACATGCAAAAGTATTTTGGAATTATGAAGTAAATTTTTCTTCATAAAATCTCCAGCTACAATAACCTATCTCACTTTTTTCATAAGTGTTACTAGTTAGGCGATACAAGGCTTTCTTTGAAGCCATATTTTCAGAAGTCAAAAATTTCCAGTTTACACCTGATATTCAAAGATAGTTTCTGGGCAATAGGAGAGGTATTGCAAAAAAACCAAGAGATTTTTTTGTTTAGCACAGATTGATATCCAAAAGCCTCCTTCAATTTTTCAAAATACATTTTTGATGAAGAGATAAAAGCTCTGTACCAACACCTATTTTTCAGCTAGAATAGAACAATAAGTTACAATTTTTTGATGCAGTTTTGTTGTGGAGAAGGATTTTATTTCTTGAAAATATTTCAAAGATAATATATGTTGATTATTAAAGCCTGTAGATATCATGGAAAAAGTGAAAGAAGTTTTGAAGACTAAAATTTTTGAAAAGAGCTGTGTAAAAGACATACACGGCAGTTTCGTAGCGTGCTACGAAAATGCTGTAGGTGTAGTTTTTGACATTTTGCAAGGTTTTCAAGAGGTGACAATAGTTGATTTTTGAATGTTAATGTTACTGGAGGATGTAAAAAGTTCACAAATGAAGATACAAGGGTTAAGGCAGAAGAAATTAAAGGTTTAAGAAGATGTTTACAATGATAATATTATGCGCTACGAAAATAGCAGACAGTTTCGTAGCGCAGCTAGATCAACTTTCATTATACTCCTTCAAGGGTTTGATTTTCATACAGGTGGAAGAGAAAATTTCTATGGGAGTGATAACACATGTCACTTTTCTAAAAAGGTCAATTTGGTCAGCAGATGGATTCGGAAAGCATCAATGAAGGTTAAAGCTTAAATGCAGGAAACGGGTTCCTGGTTTTGAGGACAGATAAGGGATGAGTCAACAGAATCTAACAACAAGGTTAAAGGATTCATCAAATTCGAATTCATGGAGTTATAGGTGTCAAAGAGAATGTTTAATTCCTAGATAAGATTGTTTTAGTCATAATAAGGAGTTTTTCTCCTAATTGTATTAGGACTCTAAAAGAGACAGTTAACTGTCAAATGCATTTAAGGCTCTGTTTTATGGTTAGAATAGGTGTCAATCATAGAAATTCGAATTCTCTTGATGAAGGATCAGGGAATCCATATTGTAAGAGGCTATATATGAAGCAAGAGGTCGAATTAGAAGAGGGGGGAAGATTTCTTGGCCCAGCTGCTGCTTTATGCTATGAACTATAATCAGTGATGCAGAGGTGTTTTCCTTAATAGATCTAAGTGCTCATGGGGTTAATCTTTTCTTGATTTATATGCTACTTTAAATAATTTGTAGTATATCTTATTACTATTACTCAGAATTTGTAATCTTATGCTCTAACTTCCTTTAGTAATGGGATGGTTGTATTTTTTCTGTATCTTGTGACTAAACTACCTTTGAAACACTAGCAGTAAATTTCATTGCTATTATTCAGAATTCAAAACCATGTGCTCTGACTTCCTTTAGTAATGGAATTGTTGTGTTTAGTAGTAGATCTCATTGCTATTACTCATAATTCACAACCATGTGCTCTGACTTCCTTTAGAAACGAGATGACTGTGTTTTTTGAATTTTGTGAGTAAACTATCTTTGAACCACTAACAGTAAGTTTCATTACTATTACTCAGAATTCATAACCCTATGCTCTGACTTCCTTGAGTAATAGAATTACTGTGTTGACCTATTTTCTTGAGTGAATTGTCTTGGTTTGAAAACCCCATTTGCCTTAGCTTCCATGTCTAGAAACTTTGCCACTGAATCTATTAACTTGTTGACTCCATAGCCCAATGGTAGCAAGCCTTCATCTTTCAAGCTATAAACATACAAAAACACAAACCAAAGAGTTAGTCATCTATCTATAACTTATATCATTAACCCTTGAGAGAGCCCTCTCAGGCTGAGGAGGTTAAGCCTCAACTAAAATATTGGTTTGAAATAGTTACACTGAGGTAGTCTGATCAGTAGCCTATCAAGGTCCTATTTTGGTGATAACAGGTTCCTCACTTGAAAAGTTCTAATATTGCGATCCCTGATATGCCGATTTTCCGATACACCGATCTTTGTGGTTCCAATATCCTCCAACCTCAGATACATCCTGTTCCAATGTATCGCACCTTCGATGTTCTGATATCCCTGATATTCTAACCTACGACATTCTGATGTGTCAATACGCGGATCTCTTAGGTTCTTATATCTTGATGCACCGATACACTGATCTCCTATCTTTCAATGTGCCGATATGTTGGACCTCCAACATTCCAATCTCCAATACGTCAATTTGTCGATCTCTGATATCCTGGACCTCTGATATTCTAGCCTTCTTAGGACTTCAAGTCCCTGATGATCGACAAGCCATAACTTTTGACCCAGGAGTCCATTTTTATACTTTCACATATCATTGGAAAGCTCTTCCATAGAACTTTCCATTAGAGAGGGTCCAGTGTATGCTTTGAACCTATTTCTACTTCTAATATGCCTCCAAACTCTTTTTCACTATTCTACTCCTTGACTCTCTAGAAAGTTGAGCTCACAACCACCAAGGTGATCATTTTATGGCTTCTTTAGTAAGCCTAATACTGTGATGATTATCTACATGAAGCCTGCATCTACCATGAGATTCCTCCTGGGCCATCACTACCAACATTTGTTCTGCCAAGTATACAAGTTAGTCTTGTTTACATCAATGCCAACATTCCTTACAACAATTAGGCAATGCCAACTTCCCAACACATCTCCTGAGCATGATTGTTGACATCAATGCCAACACACTTGCAGATACCTTTGCTAGGCCACTGACCATCCAAACAATGCCAATTGTCCAATAAATATTTGTCACAATGTGACCATGGTTATTGACCATATTTGATGTTGATATTGAAACAATGTTTCTCATAATGTGACATTCGACCATGGTTGACCATCATTGACCATGGTTGATCTTCATAGTGAGACAATGGTTGACCATGGTTGAGTGTGATTGATTTTCATATCGAGACAATCTTTGTCACAATGTGACATTGGACCATGGTTGATTTTCATATTCAGGAAATCTTTGTCACAATGTGATCTTGGACCATGGTTGACTATGATTATAAACCCAAGGGATCTATATTAAACACAAGGGTTAATATTATAAACCCTATGAATAATATTACACACTAGGAATATGAACCCTTAGATTAATAAACAAAAGGGATTAATATTATAAACCCTTAGATTAAAAATCTAAGGGAATAATATTAAACCCTAAGATAAATACTATAAACCCTAAAATAAACATGTTTTACCATGGCTTATTTTCATATTGAGATAATATTTGTTACACTATGGTGTTGGACCATGGTTGACCATGGTTAAATTTCATATTGAGACACTATTTGTCACAATGTGACACTGGACCATGGTTGACCATAATTGACAATCGTTATCAATGGTTGACCATGCTTGACTTTCATATTTAAATAATCTTTGTCATAATGTTACATAGGATCATGGTTGACTATGGTTGATTTTCATTTTGAGACAATCTTTGTCACAAGGAAACATTGGACCATGGTTGACAATGATTGATTGGTTGAAAAATATTGTCTAACAATATTTGTCACAATGTGACGTTGCATTATGGTTGACCATGGTTGACCATGATTATAAACCCAAGGGATTTATATTAAATATAAGGATTAGTATTATAAACCCTATGAGTTATATTATATCCTACGAATATGAACCCTTAGATTAACAAACCCAAGGAATTTATATTATAAACCCAACAAAATGATAAACCCAAGGGATTATAAACGCAAGGGAATTAAATATTAAACCCAAGGGATTAATATTATAAACCCACGATATATAAACCTTAAGAGAAAACTATAAACCCTTAAATAAACATGGTTGACCATGGTTGATTTTCATATTGAGACAATCTTTGTCATAATGAGACCTTGGACCATGGTTGACCATGACTGATTTTCATATGAAGACAATATTTGTCCCAATGTGACGTTGGACGATGGTTGATCATGGTTGACCATGATTGATTTTCATATGGAGACAATCTTTGTTACAATGCAACGTTAGACCATGGTTGGCCATGGTTTACCATGATTTATTTTCATATGGAGACAACCTTTGTTATAATGCAATGTTGGACAATGGTTGATTTTCGTAATGAGAAAATATTTGTCACAATATGATGTTGGACCATCATTCACCATGATTATAAACCCAAGGGATTTATATTAAAACTAAGAATTAATATAATTAATTCTATGGATAATATTATATCTTAGGAATATAAACCCTTAGATTAATAAACTGAAGGGATTGATATCATAAACAGAAGGGAATAAAAACCCAAGGGATTAATACTAAAATCCTTAAAATAAATAGGTTTGACCATGGTTTACCATGGCTGATTTTCATATTGAGACAATATTTGTCACAATGTGATGTTGGACCATGGTTCACCATGATTATAAGCCTAAAGAATTTATATCAAAACCCAATATTAATATTGTTAAACACAAGGGAATAATATTAAACCCCAAGGATTGTCCATGGGGTCTTGGATAAATAGTTATCGGGTGCTCTATTAAGGCACTCCTTAATGTGAAGTCACCGGTTGAATTCTTCCCCCCCTCTCCCTCCCCCCCGGTCAGGGTGATATATTGGACATGATGAAGATGTAGTCCCACCAAACTTACAAAAAAATAATATTAAACCCAAGGTATTAATATTATTAACCCTAAGACAAATATTATAAACCATAAAATCAACATGGTTTACCATGGTTGATTTTCATATTGAGACACTCTTTGTCACAATGTGACGTTGGACCATGTTTAACCATGGTTGATTTCATATTGAGAAAATCTTTGTCACAATGTGACACTACACCATGGTTCACCTGGTTGACCATGGTTTATTTTCATATTGAGACAATATTTGTCACAATGAGACACTCCAACATGGTTTATTGTGGTTGATTTTCATATTTAGACAATCTTCGCCATAATGCGACATTACACCATGGTTAACCATTGTTGACCATGGTTGACAGTGATTTGACGAACCGTGGTTGACAATGGTTGACCATGGTTGAACATGTTTGATTTTCATATTGAGACAAGATTTGTTGCAATTTGACATTGAATCATGGTTGACCATGATTATAAACTCAAGGGATTTATATTAGACACTAGGCTTAATATTATAAACCCTATGAATAATATTATACCCTAGGAATATGAACCCTTACATTAATAAAC
The DNA here is from genome assembly GCA_000404065.3 of Pinus taeda. Lineage (NCBI taxonomy): Eukaryota > Viridiplantae > Streptophyta > Pinopsida > Pinales > Pinaceae > Pinus > Pinus taeda. The sequence goes on along the minus strand of APFE031561579.1, from coordinate 142,093 downwards.
CTAAGGGATTGATATTATAAACTGAAACAAATTATAAACCTAAGCGATTAATACTAAAAACCCAAGGTATTATAAAACCAAGGGAATAATATTAAACCCAATGGATTAGTATTATAAACCTGAGGTATATAAACCCTAAAATAAGTACAATGTTGGTTTAGGGGTCCTTAAACCAATTTAGTATCTAACTTGGTGGTGAGCTTAAAATTATATTATTATTATTATTATTAATTAAGATTTCAATATGATAAAAATAGGTTTCAATGTCAACTAAATTTAATATTTTATTTATTATATTTATGGGATGAAAAAATAAAAACAAAATTTTACCTATCAACAATTTTTTTCTCTAACTTATAACTTATACTTGATTTACGTTGATTATTTTTCTCAATAAAAGATTAAAACTTAAAATTTATATTAGAAGTAGCGTATAAATTTATATTGGAAATAGAGTATATGTATATGACTTTGTAAACGTTAACAATCAAATTGTTTCTCATTATTTAGATTAAAAGACATTGATAATTTTTCATTAAAACTAAAATAACTTTAATTAATTAATAATCAGTTTCTCTTAAATTAAAAAAATATGGTTAACAACCTAAAATCTAAACAAATAAATCAATATGTTTGTCATTCAATAGTAATAATTATCAATTTTTATTTATTGATACTAATGAATAATATTATTTCTTTATATAAATTAATAATTAAATTCTAATAAATTTTATCATAAAAATAATACACTATTTTTACTCTAGGCATTTGTCAAAAGTCTTTCTCTTGTATGCGTTCAAAATAGACACACTTGGAAAAAGTCATTTAGGTACATTTCAATGAAGAAAACAAATTTCCCCCTATGTTCAAATACATCTCCATTAGGAAAATTGCCTAGAATGTTCAATGGATGTACAATCAAATGCAATTTCATATTTTACCCGTAATTAATTATAAAATTCCATATTTTAATTATGAATAATCTAATTTCCAAATCACAACATGTTAGACATTAAATATTAAAATCTACAAAAGCATACATATTCGATCTCCTTTACTTTTAAATTTGATTTCTCTTTATATTTTAAGCTTCATTTCTTATTGAAAAACAAATATTCTTAACTATTATACCCACGATATAAAAAAAATCTGCAATAAAATTTTTATGCATCTATATTAAAAAATTAATATATTTTTAAATAAATTTTAATTATATTAATTTTAGACTATTTTGGAAGTTTTATTAACAAAATTATTATTTTTTTTTTTTCAAATTTCCAGAATACTTTTTACATTTAGAATAAAATACATATAATTTTTTTATTCAAAAATTCCAAAATATTTTTTAAATCTACACTGAAAATAAAAATACGCATAAAAAACTTACCAAGAAGATTCGATACCTTTCAAAAATCTTCTTGAATTCATAATTGAATGTGAAACGAAGATAACCATGGAATATTGTATGAACATACCATGTTCAATTATGTAAAAAAAATACATAATTTTTTCAACACGTAACTGAATTCAACCCATTTTAGAAATAAAACGAAATCCCGCCAAAATGTAACTGAATTCAACCCATTTTAGAAATAAAACGAAATTCCACCAAAATTTAGCAGAGAATGAGTGGTGAAACCTTCGCGATTACGCCACTTTTGAAAACTAAATCTATCCATAGGTTTAGAAAATTACAAATTTTAGATGGAGAACAAATTGTATCATGAGTATAAGGTAAGTTCAATGGATATATTACTTTTGATTTAAATATATCAAATTGTTCCTCGGAAAATGTTATTTACCATTAAATTGGTAATTTAAATACTTACAAGTTGAGCGAGAAGATGGTTGAAGCATTAATTATATAATTGTTAGTGGCATATTATTTATCATTAAACCACTGTTTATAATATTTTATAATCTATATTTATTTAATGAATGCCATATATAATCTTGTTCACTACAATTATCTCTCCAAAAATTTCAAGCTAGTAAAACTTTTAGGAGCCTTTTTTATTGTGCAAGAGTTGTCCACATCCTAAGAATTTGTCCAAGAGCTCCCCAGATCAGAAAAGCCTTGTAAGAACTTAATGTTTCCTTGTAAGTCAAGCTAAGTCGCAAATCTGGTCCAAGTAAGGCAGTCACAACTTCATAATGTGACATTTTCCTTCGCATACGACTAGTGTGACCTATTTGACCCGAGCGGTGTAAGTCGCTCAAGTCGCATAGGTTGGGATCTCGAAGCTTGCGACCTTTGCGCCCCTTGCGACCATGTGACCAACAGGTCACTGATTCGCAAAGGTCGTAATTGGTATCCATTGTGACCACGTGACCCTTGCGACCTAGCGATCTTGATAGATCGCAAGGTCGCATAGGTCATAAGGTCGCACTCCTCCCCCACTCATGGACTTGCGACCCATGCGGCTCCCACACGTGTGACCAAAACTATAAATAGTAGGTCGCCTTGGGTCATTTGTAATGGCTCTTTTGGTCACACGAGAGACGAGGAAGATTTGCGACTTGGTCGCATGCACGATTTCTCAAGTTAGGTGACCTTTCACCTTCCCTGTAATCATTTTCTCCATCCAAGTGTCATTCTCTTCCATCCCGACCCTACACATTCTACCCTACGAGGGGTTTTATCTCCATTTTGGCATAAGTCTTCACCTCAAACCTCAAATCAATTACTCTAGCCCCATGCAATCTCTTTTGCCCCCTTCACAACCATTCCTCGCCCTTAGCCACCCCTATTTTCGCTAGTGAACCTGACCATTTTTCCTTGAGGAATTCTAGATGTCCCCTAAACCCCAAATTTTATTTCTTAGCTCGCTTAAAGTACAGGTTGCACGGACCATAACCGTGATATGATAAATCATGCGACCGGTGCGACCTCGCAACTGATGTGAATTTGCGACCACTGCGACCCCACGACCTAGCGACCTATGCAACCCCCACAACCTGCAACCCATATACTTAGTCACTAAGTCACGCTCCTTCCCTTCTAACCCTTACGACCTACCTTCCATTGCGACCTGTGTAAATATCTCCTTACAACTTCTTGAATTGATTTTATTTAAGCAGTCTCTGTTTTAGTTTCATGTCGTCGCTTTCATCATGGGGTCGTTTGTTCGACATGCCAGGTGACGTGAACCTTGAGTGCATCTCTATCTCTTCTTTCAAAGACGATATTGCACTACCAAATATATAGGCTACCTGTAGAATCTCGAGAAACAGTTCATTGGAAATATACTAATATGAGGAACCACCCATCTATGGGGACACGACCTATAATATCAATAAAACTACAAGGATCTCTTGATACAAGATCTATGAAGACTTCACCAAGACGAACATACAAGAAACCAAAGAGGATTTCCCAATATACTTGAATGTTAAGAGGTTTAAACTCCACAAGATAGTGTCACACCCTCTGATATTTCCGTGCAGTGAAACTATCGAGTGGGTCCTACAGAACACAAATAGAGATTCATGGATGATTAAGGATCACAATGAAGCACCCTTAGCAATGATCTCCCCTATAGATATCTCCACCTATGACAGACTCCCTAAGAGGCAGGAGACCTTCAATAACGAATGGCTCTCTGGTTTTGTAATACTGGTCAAAGATATCCTGAAGGAATGGTGGCAAGACCCGTCTAAATTCCGAGTTAGAGAAGATCAAGCATACATGATAGAGGGGGTAAGTAAAGTGTATCAACTGATTTCCTCTATGATGTTCCTCTTGTATGGAAAAGCATACTGTGACGTACTGCACAGTACTTTGGTCCCTCTCATGCACGTTCTCTCCACCCGTGGAATAATCTTCAACTCGGCGAGCATTCTGGCATCGTTTTTAAGGATAAATATAATTGCAGCTAAGCATCCAGAGCCAGAGCAGCCACCATAATTCTACATGGCTTCATACCTCCTAGATGTCGTCTGTGCAAGATGTCAGTTTGATAACTGGACCTATAACTTGGATACATTGGCTGCCAACCCCGTGCACCATCACTACAAGGTCTTCTGGGACACTACCTATAAGGGTATGATAGATGTTATTTCTGAATATTTTATTGCCCCACTATACCAAAAACTATTGGGGGAGGAGCAACTGTGCATCTTGAGGAGGGCTATGGAGACCGTGGTCAAGGTGACGCACTCATTTCCCATCTAGGAGGGCATGTTCATTAGGGTCTTTGGTACCCATAAAGCCCCTCACACCTTACCCAGGGTTGTCATAGACAAAGTACTCCTCTGAGAAGTTTGCTACTAGAAGACGTAGGGTTTTTCAAAGGTACTAAGCAAAGGCAAGAAGAAACCATGGATGGCTTTCTCGCTCATCATTAGAGCATATGTATTTGAGAACCTCAAACAAGTGGAAGCAGAACCTGAAGCATTGAAAGGTAGTCACTTTGTAAATGTCAACTATCAGACGTAGGATCCTCAGAAAGTCATGGTTGCCCATTGCAAGAAAGGAAAATTCAACTATTCATATTCACACGCTAGGAAGGCTCACAAAGATAGGGTAATGAATTGCTATAACGCCACTAGGGAACTCAACCCTAGTGGGAAAGAGGCCCGAGATGAGGAGCTCCTAGAGCACTCATAGGAAAAATCCAATCTTCAAGAGAGAGCCTCCACCTTGAAGAATAAACAACGGGAGACACAGAAAGCCAACGGGAAATCTGAGAAGTAGAAAGAGAAAGAGGTCAAAGATATTCTGAGCGACCTAGAAGGGGAGGACAATAATGAAACACCAGAATAAAGGAACATCGCCCTAGAAAAGAAGAATAAAAAAAAATCAAGAGCTCAATAGAAAAAGGGAACAATAATTCAAGCAATCTCAAGATTCGAGTGACCAAGGCGAGCTCGAAAGGAAGAGGTGACAGGAAGAGGAGGACAAGGAAAAACAGCTGGATGAAAATCTGCAGGAGGAGTGAATGGCCCAGGAAGAAGAAGAGAATAAAAGACAACAAAAATAGAAGAAGCCCAAAGAGGAAGCAAAGAAGAAGAGGCTAGAAAGAAAAACTTAGGCATGATGAAGAGCTCAAGAGGCAACAGGCACTGGCAGAGAAAGAGAGGAAGTGGCAGGAGGAATAACTAAGGAAGAGTAAAGAGGAGGAAAGCAGGAGAGTTGAATGGGGAGAGACTAGTAAGACTTGTGAGATGTGATGGAAATATTGAGAGGCAGGGTGAATCAGTATTCATTTCAATTATTATTATTATTAATCTTTTAGAGAATTGGTTAATCTTCAATTATTATTAGTGTTTCTACAATGATAGTAGTAAACAAAAGGAACACAAATGCACATAGTTTTTAAGGTGGAAACCCCCTCCGACACAAAAACCACCTGAACACTTTTTTTAATAATTCTTTAATCTTCAATTCCAATTGAAAATAAAGCTACAACTTCCTAGAATCTAGAAAATCATTCTTCTCTAGCTCCCACTGGATGGACGCTTCAACGCCCGAGATTCCTCAATAGTCAACTAAACAGATGCCCCAACACCCAATGAACTACAATTCACCCTAGCACCACCCTATGACCCTAATTTTTTCATAGGCTTGAACCTGTTGGTGACTTCATGCACCAACCTAGCACCACCCTACCACCCTAAATTTTTCACAGGCTTGAACTTGTTGGTGACTTCATGCACCAGCCTAGCACCACCCTACCACCCTATAGGATAATAAAAGAAGAATGTCCTCCCATACCAGGGAAAATGGTCGACTTTAAAATGATATATAATGATGTAGAAGAAGAAGACACACTAGACCATAACCCCAACTATGACACAACCACCTAATGATGATCCTAGACCTCCCGACATTGTCTCTTCAACTCTTGGTAGATAAACACTTGTACAACTTTTACAATGATTCTTTTACAATGACTCTATATAATGATAGTTGTACAATGATTGTATGCAGTGCTGCCCACTTGAAGACTTCATATGGTGAACTTCTTGATGTTGTTCTGCACCTTGATTGCCTCTCTTATCATGCTACCCTTTCTCACTCTTTAGAACATTAGATTATGCATTGAGTCTTCTCTTGATGAATATATAATACCTACAAAAAGTCTTCGAGGAAATACCCATGACATGATAATAGCAAAACTTACCTCATCCTACAGAGCATATGTCAATGCTAAACAAAAACAACAAATTAGAATAAAAATAACCCAATGCAATTAAGATATGAACATGCATATACATAAGATATTACCTGGAGCTTACCTCTGTTGCATCATTTTGCTGCACCTTGCTCTTTGTTGCCCTAGAAAGTCTGGTCCTTGGTAGCCCTTGACAACACTTGATATAGTTTTTTTTCTTTCCTTCTAGGAGCACGATATTGAATTTGATGTATCTCTGTGATTTCAGATCCCAATATGTGATCTTCGGTCCTGTAGTATCCCTCTGAGTCTTCTTTCCAATGCCACATGTCTGACCTGATTTTGATTCTTCAAGGCAATGTTATGCCTAATCTATCACAATAACCTAATTATGGACTAGTTCAGTAGAGAAAACTTGTACGGAGTTCCACATGTCTTCTTTCCTCCTTCTGCTCTAAAATTGATACATATAAAACTACATTCCGTTCACTATCTACTACTTTTTACAGAATTCCAACCCGCTTCTCAGAGAGAGAGTTATGATGATTTTCCCAAGGTTACCTCTTTGAGATGAAATTGGGGATCCTGCAAAAACCCTAACTTCGATAGATCATATCTCCGCAAATATATCAAACCAAGATCTGAAATTTAGTTACAACGTTCCTCAAGATTTTGGCTCAAGTGGGTTTTGATTTCAATATCTAAGACTTTGCAGAAATAAAGTTATAGCGAAAATTCCACGATTGCTACTTTTGGAGGATATATGAGATTTCTTTTTATAGAGTTGAGAGGGGCTTCTATAGAGAATGTGGGAGGGATTTTAGGAGTTTATTTATTTTTTAATTATTGACTATTCAATGACAAAAATCAATGATAAATTCCTTTCCAAATCCCCATGGGTTTTTAGCCCACTAATGGGGTTACTAATTTCAATCTTGAATAACTTACAAACCATGAGGAATTACAAGGAGAGCTATATGCTGATAGCAATATATTTTTTAGTAGAGTATTCCTATCATTTTTATGAGATGAGAAACCATGGATTATGATGCTCAATGTGCCATGGCAGTTCAAGGTCATCCTTGGTGCTGCTTGGGTTGACATCAATGACAACCACATATCATCTTTAGATCAAAAATCTCCTCCTTTGGCATTGATGGAAACACAAGTACTCCCCCTATGATCAGGGCACCTCTTCCTACTTCCTTATCTCCCCCTTTGACATCAATGGAAAAGGGTAACTCCCCCTAACACACAACCATCCTGCGGACCTGTACACACTTCCACTCCCCCTTTATTTTCTGAATAAGTAAAATCCAACGAGAACTTGGGAGAATCCTAAGCTTCTTGCGAAGATATTCAAATGATTCACAAGGTAAAGGTTTAGTTAAGATATCAATTATTTTCTCTTTTGTACCAACATATTCAAGTTTTATATTCTTTTTAATGACTTTTTCTCTAACAAAATGATATTTGATTGGAATGTGTTTTGTTTTTGAATGGATGATAGGATTCTTGGAGATGTTGATGGCACTGGTGTTATCATAGAAGATGGGAATAGGCTTACTGAATTGTATTTGAAGACCTTGTAAAGTTTGTTTCATCCAAAGGACTTGAGTACAAGAAGCTATCACTGCAATGTATTATGCTTCCGCTGTAGATAACTCGATTGAGGTTTGCTTTTTGCTCAACCATGATACGAGACAACCACCTAGATAGAATGTTGCTTCACTAGTACTCTTATAATCATCAACGCTTCCTACCCAATCTACATCTGTAAAGGCTTGAATAATGAGATTGTTTCCCTTGCGATACCACAAGCCATATTCTATTGTGCCCTTTAGGTATCGAAGAATTCTTTTGATGACAATAATATGTGATTCTTTTGGTGCTGCTTGGAATCTTGCTACTTGTCCAACTACTTGCATAACATCTCGTCGGGAGGTTGTTACATATAGAAGACTACCAATCATAGATCTGTACAACCTCTAATCCACATCCTTAGATCATTCATCTATGCTCATTTTTCAACCTGTTACCATCGGAGTAAGGACAAGTTTGCAATCTTCCATTTTGAATTTCTTGAGCATTTCGTTGATGTACTTGGCTTGACATATAAATATTCCTTTCTCTTGCTAGGATATTTGAAGCCCTAAGAAGTATGTCAACTCACCAAGTAAAGAAATTTCGAACTCACTTTACATCTTTGTAGCAAAGTTCTTACTTAGTCAATCATCATTACTACCAAAGATTATATCATCCACATATGCTTCGATAATTGTTAGGTTATCTCAATCCACTTTCACATAAAGATTGTTGTCAGCGCTTCCTTCATTGAATCTCTATTGATGTATATATTCATCAAGATGATCATACCAAGCCCTAGGAGCTTGCTTGAGACCATATAGAGCCTTCTTTAATTTGTAGATGTAGTCTTATTTCTCAGAGATCAGAAACCTTCGGGTTGTTTAATGTAAACTTATTCCTCCAGTTCACCATTTATAAAAGCTAACTTAACATCCATTTGGTAGACCTTGATTTTTCTTGAGCAAGAATAAGCGAGAAACATCCCGATAGCTTCCATTCTAGCAACAGGAGCAAATGTTTCTTCAAAATTGATTCCTTCAACCTATGCATATCTTTTTCAGACTAATTTTGCCTTGTTCCTGGTAACTTGTAATCCTTCAATTGTTTTGCTCCCCCTGAACCTGTAATGAAACTACCATCTTGTTCAAACTGCCTATATGTCAATCGTAGACTTGTGCCATATACTGCTACATAGACTCCTCCTGTACAAACATTAAGGAGTAAAAAAACCAGATTTCTCAAAATAGTGAGTCACCTAACATGCCATATTCACTTGAGTCATTATCTGAAGCAACTGTTATTTCCTCATGACCTTTTTCTTTTATAAATCCTGAAAGCATAGCTATTGAAACCTTGTTATCTTCTTTGTCTTCATGTATCTGTTTCCTTTTCCATACTTTCTTATTCTTGCAATCTCGAGCCATGTGCCCATAGTTATGACACTTGAAGCATTCAATTTTTTCCATAGGTGATTACATCTGATATATGCAACCACGAGCGCTATGGCCATAGTTATGGCATTGGAAACATTCAATAGTTGGCCCATATAGCACGTATTCTCTTTTGACAAAATCATCGTGGAACCTATCTCATGATCCTGCAAACTTTCTTCTATGTTTTTTGCAGATAATGATTGTACCTATCAAAAACTTCACAATCCCTAGCCATACGTCCATATTTAGCACATAAATAGAAATAACCATTAAATAAACAAACATATCTGGACGATTTTTCATTCTTCTTTGGAGGTGGTGTTGCACTTTGTTGTGGTCCTTTGTTCTTGATTTCTTTGGTCTTGTTATTTGGAGTTGCAATATTATTCTTTGGCTTTTCACTTTGATCAACTTCCTTCTTAGAATCATCCTATGAGACCTTCATCAAATGGAACTTTACCATATTTAATTGCCTTAATTTTTGCTTCTTCATCTGTCTTATCTTGTAAGTGTTATTTTACGATCCCCTGAGTTTGTTGATCTCATCACGAGTTGCATCAAGTCCTTCCTGCTTTTGAACAAGCTATTCTTGAAACCATATTTTCAAGATCTTCCTTCTTTTTTCTGCCTCCTCAAACTATAGCTTGAGAAGAGTGGTCTTATCTACTTCTCTGTTGAGAACCTGTATATGTTCCTTCTGCTTCTCATTTTCCATCCTGAGCCTGCTTATTTCCACTGAAGATGTTTCTAATTCCTTCTGCTTTTGGTCAACAATATGTATCTTTGATCAGATTCCTTCCTTTCAATTTCTGCTTTCTGCATCTAGTGTGTGATCTTGCTAATCTCTGTAAATGTTGTGTCGAGTTCTTGTTTCTTTTTTTGGACTTCTCTCTTGAGGTCTCATTTCATTGTATTCTTGATTTCTTCGAATTGAGTTCTAAGACTACTAATCATCTTCTCAGACTCTTCATTTTATTTGATGAGTTCTTTTGTTCTCTTCAGTTCTGCTTCCAAAAGTCTTTTTTGTTCCTTTTGAATTTTGAGTTCCTTTATGACCTCGATCACTTTATTTTGAAACTTTGTTTTACTCATTTCTCCCATTTCTTCATCATGCCCACAAGGATCTGAATTTTCAATAACATCTTGACCTGATTTCTTTCTTGAATATAGATTATGAAGCTTTTCCCAAAGAGCTTTAGCTATTGAACACCGACCAACTTATGTTTTCACAAAATTTGGTAAAACATTCAAAATTACATTCATGGCCTTTGAATTGTACCTTTTAGCTTCATCAGTAGATGCGTCTTCAAAAATAATTGATTCCCATACTCCATATGCCTGCAAAGATACTTCCATCCTGGATTCCCATATATAGTAATTATTTGCATCAAAATCAAGGGCTGGTACACAATAATCACTTTCTTGAGATTTTTCTATACCTGTACCTTCCTTTGAAATCCTTGTAACCCACTTGTTTGACTTTCCCATCTTTATTCTCCTAAAACTGACATCCAGCGGTTAAGCTGTTACTAAAGGAACCAATCTCTGATACCAATTGTTGGAAATACTAAGAGGGGGGGGGGGTGAATCAGTATTTCCAAAAATTAGTATTATTATTAATATTTCAGAGCATTAGTTAATCTTCAATTATTATTAGTGTTTGTACAATAATACTGTAAATAAAAGGAACACAAATGCACATAGTTTTTAAGGTGGAAACCCCCTCCGGGACAAAAACCACTTGAACACTTTTTTAATAATTCTTTAATCTTCAACTCCAATTCAAAAGAAAGCTCCAACTTCCTAGAATATAGAAAAGCATTCTTCTCCAGCTCCCACTGGATGGATGCTCCAATGCCCGAGATTCTTCAATAGTCAACTGAATGGATGCCTGAATACCCAATAAGTTACAATTCACCCTAGCACCACCCTACCACCCTGAAGTTTTCACAGGCTTGAACCTGTTGGTGACTTCATGCACTAGCCTACCACCCTAAATTTTTCACAAGATTGAACCTGTTGGTGACTTCATGCACTAGCCTAGCACCACCCTACCACCCTATAGAAGAATAAAAGAAGAATGGACTCCTGTACTAGGGAAAATGGTCCACTTTACAATGATATACAATGATGTAGAAGAAGAAGACACACTAGACCATAACCCCAACTATGGCACAACCACCTAATCATGATCCTAGACCTCCTAACACTGCCTCTTCAACTCTTGCTAGATAGGCACTTGTACAACTTTTACAATAATGCTTTTATAATGACTTTGTACAATGATACTTTTATAATGACTATATGCAGTGTTGCCCACTTGAAGACTTCATGTGGTGAACTTCTTGCTGCTATTCTTCACCTTGATTGTTGCTCTTTTCAGACTACCCTTTCTCACTCTTCAGAACATTATATTATTCATTGAGTCTTCTCTTGATGAATATATAATACCTGCAAAAATTCTTCAAGGAAATACCCATGACATGATAATAGCAAAACTTACCTCATCCTGGAGAGCATATGTCAGTGCTAAACAAAAACAACAAATTAGAATAAAAATAAGCTAATGTAATTAAGAGATGAGCATGCATATACAAAATATACTTACCTAGAGCTTACCTCTACTGTATCGTTTTTTTTCACCTTGTGCTTTGCTTCCCTAGAAATTCTGGTCCTTTGTAGCCCTTGACACCACTTGATCTAGTTTCTTTTCTTTCCTTCTACGAGCACGATATTGAATATGATGTATCTTTGTGATTTCATATCCCTAATATGTGATCTTTGGTCTTGTAGTAGCCTTCTGAGTCTTCTTTCCAATGCCATAGGTCTAACTTGATTTGGATTCTTCAAGGCAAATTTATGCCCAATCTCTCACAATGACCTACATATGGACTAGTTCAGTAGAATGAACTTGTGCGACTTGCCTCGTGTCATTGTTTCCTCTTGCGACTCTGCAATTGATACACAAAAAACTACAGTCCATGGAATATTCACTATTTTTTATAGAATTCCAATCCGCTTCTCAAAGAGGGATTTATGACGATTTTCCCAAGGTCATCTCTTTCATATGAAATTCAGGAGCCTGCACTACTTTTGGAGGATATATGAGAGTTCTTTTTATAGAGTTGAGATGGGCTTCTATAGAGAATGTTGGAGGGGATTTAGGAGCTTAAAAAATTATTAACTATTTACTATTCAATGACAAAAATCAATGATAAATGCCATGCCACAATCCCATGGGGTTTTAGCCCACTAATGGGGTTATTAACTTCAATCTTGAATAACTTACAAAGGAATTACGAGGAGAGATATATACCGATAGAAAGATATTTTTTAGTAGAGTATTCCTATAATGGTTATGAGATGAGAAACCATGAATGATGATGCCCAATGTTCCATGGAAGTTTAGGGTCATCGTTGGTGCTGCTTGGGTTGACATCAAAGAAAACCTCGAATCATCTTTAGATCAACAAGATGGACACGGAACAAGGTGATATATCCCCATTAGATGTTCCTCCTTCTACTCCCCTCACTAGAGGGCACCTTCCCTTACAAGAGCTGGGTTACTTAGAAGAACAAGAAGAGGAATTCCTAGATCTCACTAAGCTCACCTTCGACCAGGAAAACCTCAAAATCGTGCAGGAAAGGAAGAAGTATTATGCTAGAAACCCAGCAGACCCCTTATCAGTCACAATAGCCAAGGAGATTGTGCCTAACACCACTGTGAATCTAGAGATGATCACCTTGGCTAGGATAAATTTTGTAACTGCAAAGAAACATAAGGTGCCCTAAATGCGAAAACCGATCATGGACCTTTAGAATAGGCTTTAAACATCAAAACGCACATGAGGAGAGAAGGAGAGCAGAAGAAGGCAATGCAACCCTCCGTTTAATTCACTCAAGCACAACATAATTCTAGGAAGCAATCCAAAAAGAGAAAGAGACCCTCGGGGAAGCCATGGAAATGGTCTACGAATAGATGTCAAAGCTACACCACACAGTGGCACCAATCTTTCCTATACAAGCTCATATAAGAGAAGGAGCTACGATATGAAGGAAGTTTTAGTTGCTCTAGATAGCATGCATGAGTAGTCCGTTAAATACCTAGGAGCTTTGCATCATGATCCAGTCAAAAGAAAAACTAGCCAAAGATGTGGATAGGGTGTTGGCTTCATATAGACACCTTTACAACAGCCTAGAGTCTATGATCCAAATTCATGGAGTTTTGTCTATTGGAGAACTCGAACATGTTAGGAAGTAGGAGGATACCTCAAGGCAATTGTAGGCCTTTGTTGATACTGTTACTGGGAATAGTGTCCAGTCCGAGCTGCTATTCCCACTAAGACTGGTAGCTATCTTAGAAACAAACAAGTAAAGACTACTTTCGTTTTCATTTATGAAAATAGATAAGAGTGGAACAAAGGACAACAACCTTGGTCTTGCGCTTGGTTCCTTACTTGATTCCTCTCCTTCTTGATAGATCTTTGTCGTTTCTTCTTCGTCTACCCAACTTCAAAGAGCACCTATGGAATCAAAGCAGCATACTACTATCGAAGAACAGAAATCTATATTCATAAATAACACAAGACCAGATATATATTAACCATACAAATGCATATACAATCAAACATACAAGAATATGGAGGAAAACTTGAATAGCTTTATTAATATCAAGAATAGAAAGAGGATTACAACCAATAGTTCTGACCCAGCATCATCCTCCAGCAATAAATCCCTTCTCCACCTCAAGTAAAGCTTAGATCACCCAACACTATGAAGTTTCACCAAAAAACCAACAACACTTCTCTACAAGATACAAGATTCCAGCCTCTGGATCTCTATGATGAGGGATCCATATATAGATGATTGTAGGGGGGTGAGTCATCTTCTACAGTTTTGATTAGTGTCCTCTCTCTGATAGTTCTTGATTCCACTTGGAGACTGATGATCTCTTACTCATCCCTGGTCAAAAACAAAGAGGCAAGTGTCAGAGGGGAAGTTTATGGAAGATTCCATGATCTTCCACCTCACAAACTGTCCCTACCATTTGTCCATTCCAGACCATCGCACCCTACAGAGGAGCAATTCAGTATGCATCACACCTTTACACTGGGAAGGTGATATGCATCGCACCCTCTGCACTGAGCATTCAATATGGTCCAGTTTTGACCATTCTGAGCAGTTTTTAGTGGAGAACTTCTAGGAGATGAGTAATCAAAGTACCTTGTTCTTTAGGTAGTGAAGCAACACTTTTTAGGGACTTAGGATCCCTCAGTTTATGGACATTTAGATTGGGTTGCAGTGCCCAAAAATGTCGTTATAACAAATATATATATATATATATATATATTATTTATTATAATATAATTATATAATATATATATAGTTAAATTTTATTATGTTAGCTTGTCGTATTTTCGAGGATATGCTTTGAGAAATTTAGGGTTCTGAAATGCTCCTAAAATCTATTTCAAATAGATCATCTTGGTAGTTTTACTGTAACTTATTTTTTGGTAATTTTTAGATCGTGAATTATTCAGTGATATTAGAAGAAATATAGAACTATCTTATGTAATAATTTTAAAACTATATTTGAATAATTGCACATGTGGCACATTATACAATTTTGATTGTAAGTACAGGCCAAAAATCAACAAGTTTTGGAAAAGTTACCATATGTTTCACTTCGCACATCAAATTCTAGTAAAACCTATGGAATTGTAGAAAAGAGATATCATACCATTAACAATAGAAATTTTATATTCTTAAGTGCTCAAATATTAGATATATGCAAAGAAAATTTTAGACATTAAGATATTCTCCAAATTAAGGTTTTAAAGGAACACACCTTACAAGTGACATAACTTTTGATTGGAAGATCTAATTTTTTGGTGTCTAAAAGTTGTGATAAAGAGTAGTATTATTGATGAGCCTCAGTAATGCAAGAAGAGTGTTGCGATTCCAAAGGCTAAGAAATTTAATTATAAACCTAGGATTTGTACAAATTTAAGAGGTGACAGTGTTGTACGAACATTAGGATAAGCTCTACTCAAGCCACTTTGAAGCAATGGACCAAATCAAGGTATACATAGACCACTCTATCAATTGAATCTATATTTGTAAGGAAATAAATTTCATGAAATAAAATTTATAATTTACTTTGCAGAAGTGGAAATGTTACTCTATATTGAAAGATGGATATGCTTTTTTCTCAAATGTAAATGTTAAACTATTTGTAGAAATGTAAATGCTACACTAATTGAAAGAATGTATGGCTACTCTACTTGCAAAAATGTAAAGATTAATCTATTTGTGGAATGTAAATTTTGGATTAAAAGGAAATCTAGTATATGGAATGGAAATAATAGCACTTGAAATAGAAACCCTAGCTTAAGAAGCATATAACAAAGAAAAACAACCTAATCTACCTTGCATAAAAGAAAAAAAATCATGTAATCAATATTTAATTGTTGGATTCTAATGAGATTAGATCTAGTGACATAATTCCTTTGATACTTCATGAGGAAATTAAAAAAATCATCACTGTGTGATCCAATTCATAAATTTGTCAACTGACCCTAATTGTTGAAATGTGTTCTAGTGGTAAAATGAAATTCATAAGTGGGCTTCAGTGTTCCTCAATCCTAGTTTCATAGCATAAGGGACATTATTGAAGTCCAAGAGGTAAAAACCAAGCTTCAACGGAAAATCTGGTCAAGTTTACATGGTGCTATAAGATGCTACTCGATTGCTACATGATGTTACAATATTGGCTTGTTTTGCTACATGATAGAATCCATGAGAATTAAGATGGTAGAGAAGGTGATTTGAAGTTAGTAAAGGGTAATGAAGGGTAGATGAATTTTGTATGAGACCTTTTCCAAGCCTAGTACCTTTTAGGGCCCATCTTGCACAAGAATCAATGGACGTAGTGGCCTTCAGTAACTTATAAATAAACTCAGTGAACAGTGCGTAAAGGGATTTTTTGAGGTCGAAGGAAGGAAGTTGGTGGTGGGATAAGGAGTATGAATCAAAATTCTAACCCTGAAAATAAACAATAGTATCTACACAACATAGAAAGTTATTCAATCATTATAAACTTATAATTCATATTAACAAAGGAAATTGCATAAAATTGAAATGGAAAAGGAAGGATGAGTTTAATTGTATTTGAAATCTAACTATTGCATTGAAATAAAACCTATATTATAGTCCACACTAGAGCTACATCCACAAGAGGTTATACATCACGTGCTCAGATAAAAATACTAACCAATCACTAGATTGCATAAAAGAATGATGCACGAATATTACTAATCACAACATCAAAGCAAAGCATCTATATATTTTTGGCTTGCGAATACATTATCTTCAGCCACACTTCCCACAAGAGAGGTGGCAGATAGACTTGAACACGCAATGTTTATAAACAAATCCAGCTAAGAAGGGAGGAAAATCCATATGTAGAATAAAAATGAGAGAGACTAGAGCCTCTGAATTGGGTCATAACCCAATGTGACTCAATCCTCCAGAGAAATTTGAGATGGAAGATAACAACAAACCTCTCATTAACAAGAAATTTTGTTCAAGTACATGATGAAAAGAAATGAAAATTACGAGATTTAGCTCCTGACTCTTAGTAGTCCCTATCTACTTCAAAATTTCAAATCCTATTGAGCCCTTTCGCCTCCTAATTTATATAAAAAATGACTGAGGGGTAGCCTCCTTGGAAAGAGAGTTTCTTCTCTCTAAAATTCCCTAGAAAGAACAATCTATCTCCCTAAGATCCTCTCAATCCTTTAGTGCATCAAATATTAGTGGATATTCAAACTATGGGTGAGTAAATTTAGGGATAACGTTGAGTTGTAGGTGAGTGAATGTAGGGGACAATCCTCCTACATCTTCTCCAAATGCCTCAAATGTATCTCTACATAGTAAATGCACTTGAATGCACTCTTTTCTTGCACATTAATCACATTAGGTAATGATGTATGATAATCACCCTCTAGTATTACTAATAAACACATAATGGTCAAGAAGATGTCATTAAATGTGACGAAATCAAGGAAACTTTTATGTAAGTTTCTCTTAAAGTTTAGAAACCTTGGCGAATATTACTAGTCCCTAATATAGAAATTGTAAAATGTTTGGCAGTATTTATACAAAAATATTTATATTTCTAATGATTTTATATTAGTATATATAACTTTTTTGTGATTTTTAAGGTGAAATTAATTTATACTATAAAATGTGGGTGAATCATTTTTAGGGAAAATTGAAATTCTTGAATATTTTTTTCAAAAACAACATGGAAAATTAGCCCACCTGTGAATATTAGCCCCTAAAGCTTTTCCCTAAAGGAAAGATCTAAATATAGGCTTAAGGAAGCCCTCATGGGATATATTATTTACCTATTAATGAGGCCCATGATCATCCCCTTGTTGAAGGTGTTTCTCATCCTCTCAGCAACTTAGCCATTTAGTTCCATCTCATGGATAGCCCCAGGGTCTACTTTAAGATCCCAAGGTATCTCTGAAGAAGTGATTTCCTGAGTATCATATATTTCAATTCTCTCTATTTTTTTTCAATCTTCCTACTCTTCAGTTTGATTCGTTCTTTCCTATTTCCATAGAAACAAAGAAGGGCTAAACTTGATCAACCCAATCTAGTTGGCCTTCAATATTTGGAGTATCATCTTGTCTAAGGGTGTCTTGTCCAAGTAATTCCTCAATCTCTTTGGAGAGAAATACTCCCTTATTTACAAGCTATGGGGCAATGAATTCCATCTCCTTTCACAACCCTTTAATCCATCAGTCCCTAGCATCATAAATATGTCCTCAAAGTGTTGAATGGCTTGCTCCTATGTCTCTTTGTAAATTGGTGCCAATTTTGGGTCCTCATAAATGAGCTTGTGGTTTCTGATCACAAGGTGGGGATCCCTCAGCTCTCTTATGATCCATAGGGGCTCATTAGTCTCCTTGGATATCATCCTTTTTGGTTCTTCATCCCTTTCCTCATCATGGGTCATCCAAGAGGCTAATGTCATTGACTACACATCCCTCATATTGTAATTTGGACCCCAGAAGTTCATGTGAATTAATATGAGGTTGTGCATGTAAAATTGTACCATCTTAGGTCAGTCTTCCACACTAGCCTTGTGAAAAAATTCAATAAACTAATTGTAGTGTTGGAAGGTGATGAGCCTCATCATTGGGTAATTATATGGGCCTTAATTCACCTCCTAGCTTAGTCAAACCAACTATTTTCAGAACTTATTGCATACTTTTGATTATATTTTGTTTATGAGATGAGTCAGAGTTGGATATTTTGCTTTGTGGTCTAATGTGCATTTAATGCAGGATTATAGGATAAAAGTAAGGAATTTATGCAAAGACCTTGGTCAAAACTAGAATGGGACAAGGGAGAGGAATTATAGGAAGTAAATCCTCCTCATTCACTACCCGTCCAATGGAATATTCCTCCATTTGCTTGAATTCCAAACAACGAAATCATGAGGACTAGAAGGCAGTCGAGCAAGTGAAAGTCAAATCACTAGTTTATCTTGAGTTTGGGAGCGGAGCCTCCCTAATTTTAAGGAAGTCATTGGAGACTTTAGACATATAAGTAGAGAGGCCTAGGACCTCAGTAGGATTTAGACTTTTGATTGTAAAACTCTACTTTATTTTCGAGCTGCCAGACTTGTGACAGTTTTGGATGTAATCCATTGTTTTGAAAATAAGAATGAGTTTTGTTTTGAGCCAACACTGAGTTAACTCAAAGGGCTTAAGCTCTTGGGTTAGGGCCCAACACTAGAAGCTAAGGCTCCTCTTTATTGTACATGTATACTAGCATAGGTTCATGTTTTATTCATTCATTTGCTTAAATAGCTGCATTTCCATTACAACAGTGTAACGCGTAGATTCATGGTTTAATAGTTCATTTGCTTAAGTAGCTGCATTTCATTACAGTAGTGTAGCGTAGACTGGTTATGTTTTAGTTTGCTTACATTTGTGCCTTCTTTCAATTACAAAGTTAGCAAGGAGAAAAAGATCACCATAAGAATGTCAGCAGGTGTCTCAACCTCACCTCCTCCCTCTAGGACCATGGCTTGAGGAAGAGACCCTTCAGTAACCCCAAAAACACAGATTTCTAGTTCTTGCATGATCTTTGGAGTTTGTCATCTTGATTTAGTACTTGGTTCATTTCATCATTGTCTTTCTGTAATAATATCTCACTCATATTCGCACTTCCTTCAGCACTTTCTTCATGCATAATATATGTCGAAGCTAATAAATCACGTCTTAATTGGATTATACTCGTATATCTCCTTACCATCTAATCCATAACAAACCTGACCAATCACAGTTAACCGTGTGTTGCATATTCATTTCAACATTTTACTTTAAGTGCTCCAAATCTCCACCGTCGATCTGTTTTGTTGGATCCATTGGCTATTGTGTCACCCACTCGCCAACTCGCTTGGTTGATCTCCACTGTTGATCAATCCCGCATGATCCAACAGCTATTGTGTAATCTCATGTGAATTATCGCACGACCGCTACCCGATCAACAGCATGTGAGAAAAGTGGTCTTCCCGTGCTACATGTCACTCACTTAGGCTAATCGCGTGAAATTTAGAAATATAGCTTATAGCTCTTAGGGCGTGCGAGATAATGCTTACCACTTATATTCATTTCAATATTTGACTTTAGGTGCTCTGAATCTCCACTGTTGATCTGCCTCGCTTGATCCAACGGCTATAGCGTCACTCGATCGCCAACTAGCTTAGCTGGTCTCCACCATTGATCAATCCTGCATGATCCAACGTCTATCATGCAATCTCACGTGAATACTTGCATGGCTGATATCCACTTGAGAGCACACAAAAAAGTGGTTTTCTCATCTTACATGTCACTCACTTATGCTAATTGCGCAAAATTTAGGAATTCCACTTACAACTTTGAGGGCGCCCAAGAAACTGCTTATCACCTACGAAGACTGCTCCATCATTTTGCATGTTTTTTTCCTTCTGTCGCCACGTGACTTAATGTGATCCATCCATCTATTCACTTAATCTCTTCGATAACATCTCCACCATTCATCTCCCATTAATCCTGTTCGTGTATCTATTCACATAATCCCCTGTGATAAGATCTTTGTCACTAATCTTCTGTTAGTCCTGTTCGTTCATCTATTCACTTAATCTCCTGCGATACGATATTCATCACTCATCGTTTGTTTATACTGTTTGTTGATCTGAAGATCCAATGGTT
>APFE031561579.1:101623-116559 GCA_000404065.3 Pinus taeda | reverse complement strand
ACATACAAGAATATGGAGGAAAACTTGAATAGCTTTATTAATATCAAGAATAGCAAGAGGATTACAACCAGTAGTTCTGACCCAACATCATCCTCCAGCAAGAAAGCCCTTCCTCACCTCAAGTACAGCTTAGATCACCCAACACTATGAATTTTCACCAGAAAACCGACAACACTTCTCTATAAGATACAAGATTCCAGCCTATGGATCTCTGTGATGAGGGATCCATATATAGATGATTGTAGGGGGGTGAGTCATCTTCTGGGGTTTTGATTAGTGTCCTCTCTCTCTTAGTTCTTGATTTCACTTGGAGACTGATGATCTCTTACTCATCCCTGGTTGAAAACAGAGAGGCAAGTGTCAGAGGGGAAGTTTTTGGAAGATTCCATGATCTTCCACCTCACAAATTGTCTTTGCCATTCGTCCATTCTCCCTCATCGCACCCTACAGAGGGGCCATTCAGTATGCATCGCACCCTTTACACTGGGAAGGTGATATGCATCGCACCCTCTGCACTAGGTATTCAGTATGGTCAAGTTTTGACCATTTATGAGCAGTTTTTAGTGGAGAACTTCTGGGATATGATGTAATCAACTGACCTTGTTCCTTTAGGTAGTGAAGCAACACTCTTAGGGACCTAGGATCCCTCAATTTATGGACATTTATGATTGGGGTTGCAGTGCCCAATTTTTTTTATAAAAGATACATATAAACAGGCAGCCCATGCAGAAGATCTGTCCATTACTAAAGAAAATATCACACGCTATGTGGTGGAACCAGTAAGAATGTACACCAAACTAGTAACCTTGAATAACAAGGTGAATGCCAAAAGGACCATCGACATTCCAAATGCACTCAAATGTCTGCATAGAGATGATGAAGAACAATTTCACATCACCCCCATTGCAACTGAGTACAAACTATGGTGCACGTACTTAATGGAGTAGCTCAACCTGGACATCCCTGAATTTAATATTGTTAAATTGATATATTAGATTAGCAGCTTATTTTGTGATGTTTGTAGTTTGATAGAATAAGCCATTTTTGGAATATGAAAGGTCACGAGGAAGTCCAAGAGTCACCAGGTAGTTGATAGGTCATGAGGAATTCCAAGAGTCAAGGGTAGGCCAAGAGTCACCCTCATTCTATAAATACACCCTCATGACACATTGTAAAGGACTTTTAGCTGAGGACTTTTTGGGACATATTGTTTCATAGAACTTATGCTCTTCTAATTGATGCAAGGAGTAATTGTCATGTTCCACTATTGAATGCCTCAAATCTTTTATTTCGTAATGCCATTAGTATTTTTTGCTCGATGGATCGAAAGTTCCTGAGAGTTCTTTGATGTATGGTATGTTCATGTGTTGTCTCATACTACAAACCTTCTATTTCTATGTGTGGATGGTATATGATTTTCTAACTCTATTCTTGTATTCGTGAACTATTTCGTTGATATTGGCATAATCTATCATTGAATATATGTTTACTGATGCTTATAGATGTTTGCTTTCTATAAACATATTTACAGTTGTTAAGAACTTTATCTTATTAACATACAGTTAATTTACATAAGGTTTATGTTGTTTATAATTTGACTATTCATGGTATGCATGTTATAAGATATTTGTTGATTCTTTCCTTGTGTTTATTGAATTTCATGTATTCAATTGAGACCGAATCCCACTTTAGTATTAATCAAGCTGAGCACATCTGAATGGAATTCAGGCCTACATAATAGATGGGATCCCTAAATAAAATGGTGTAGGGTCTAGGTTGGATCCTATGCTGGGGAGATCCCCTTTGTTGTTGGCAAAGAATTCTAGCCCCTCAACAAATTTGGTCTAGAAGGAGGGCCATGGAAAGCACCTATCCATGCCCTCATACTAGAACTTCCCATCAACCTAGTAACCAACCTCGTCCCCCTATGCCTCCTGAAATACCATTTATTCCTCCCTACGGTCCAAATTTTATGAGGTCCTAGTAAGAAAATTCCCAACCCCTCCCCCCTCTTGAAGATGTCCTGGGAGGACAGGAACTTCCCCTTTTTGAAGTTGCCAATGAAGAACTTAGGGCTATGCGCCCTATTACTTGAAATTTCACCAGGGTTTGAAATGAATTCCTACCACTAACTCCCTATCCTACACTCACACCTCTACGCCTCAACACATGTGTGAAGGCATCCTAGTTGATTCCATATCATAGTGAATCAAGCTAGCGCTCGATGACTATGTGGATGTCATTGAAAGGCTCTCTATCGACGGGTTGGATATTCCTCTAAAGATGAAGGAGAGGACCCAAAGAATACATTCAATGAGGAAAAAAACCAGTCAGAATGGGGAGGGACTTAGGGAAACAATCAATGGCCCCTAGAAGCTACCCCTGTCAACAACCAACCTATGAGAGAGAATATTTAAGGGACCCTAGGGAAGGGGACCATATATCACATTAGAGACCATATTAACTTCTACAACAATCAACGACTCCTGATATTTCAGGGGAACCTGAGAAATTTCAAGAACGCAAGAAACACCAGAGACCTAAGACACCTCATAGTGCCCCGAGTGGAAGGCTAACACCCTCCTCATACTAGCAGAGTGTCATGCACTGGTAGTGAATAAGAGGGAAAAGATAATCAGCTCCTATTTCCTCCGCAACTTAGAGGAAATATCTTCCAGCCATTGGCCTTGATGGCTCAATCCCCATTAGGCATTATGGGCCAACTTCATGAGATGCCCCGCCATCCTGAGAAACACCTTCCGATGTTCGACCCTGAAAAGGGAACCTCGAATGATGACCATATTAGAAACTTCTACCTAGCATTGCAAATGATGAGGGTGTAATACGATGACGTGGCTTGCTGCCTTTTCCCTCACACATTCAAAAACAACGTCGCCACCTAGTATCGGTCATTGCCAGTTTCCTCCATTCAAACTTGGAAGGAATTCCAAAAAACCTCTCTAGATACGTTTTTGGAAGACAAGACATCTTCTATGCTCCTCACCTAGCTCAGTACGTTAAATTTCCATAAGAAAGAGAAGGTGAAATATTTTAGTCAACGATTCACTACCAGTTTGAATAAGTTCTCGATTGATGTGGCCCTTGCTGACTCCATCATGATCGATTATTATACCATGGCACTATCATGGTACATTTTCATGTTCGTTAAACATGAAGCAAAGCTCTCCCTAGTGGAAAACTTTGTTACAACCCTAGAGGTTGAAAATAATCTTCTCTATATTGGTTCTCTTAAGCATGATTTGCGAGAGGAGGCAAAACCATTCGCTAAGAAAAATCAATCCTCATCAAATAAACATGTCGATAAAGACAATGATTCCTTTGATTTTGAAGGATTGGCCAAGTCCCTAAAGCAGTTGACAAATTAGGTGATTGAATTAAAGAGAAAGACTAGTGATACAACCCTTTTTTTGAAAAACTAACAACCCCCTCTAAAATACCTCAAGGATCCAGTACGAACTTCAATGTGGAATAACTAGGAAAGGACAACTTCTGCATTTTCCATAAGGCCTCTCATTCTGAGAAGACTTGCCCCCAATGGCTCCATAACATGACCACCATAGTAACCCAACTTTTAGAAGTCTAAGTCATGGGAGAAGGTGAAGAAGGAATTTATGACCCTGAAGAGGAAGACTCCCCTCCCAATGACGATGATCCTTTAGCCGTGTTAGCCTTTGAAGTCATTCGTGGGGGAGAATTTCTGACCATTCAAGAGGCCATCGTGGGGGACACCCCTCCCCCAAAGCCTCCCAAAAGAAATAGTCTCAGGAGTAAGGGATCTGTGTTGGATTCTATGCTAAAAGATAAGAAAATGGCTTTGTTAAGAAGGATTCTTCCACCCGATAACACTAGCTAGACATC
This sequence comes from Pinus taeda, assembly GCA_000404065.3. Taxonomy (NCBI): domain Eukaryota; kingdom Viridiplantae; phylum Streptophyta; class Pinopsida; order Pinales; family Pinaceae; genus Pinus; species Pinus taeda. The sequence continues at coordinate 112,680 of APFE031561579.1, read as the reverse complement.
CACCCCTTTCCCCAAAGGGACAAATGACCTAAGCCCTCAAGAGTCCCCAATGGTTTAGAAAGGGGAAACATCCACACCTAAGAGTTTAGTCATAGGGGTTACAACTAAAACCACCTCATTATCACAACGTTTGTTGAAAGACACTTCGTCGATAGACTTGGATTACAATATTATCAAGGACATGATGAAGATGTTGGCTTACATCTCCTTGTATGAATTGTGAAAGTTAACCAGTCAATGTGAGTTGATCATCAAAACCTTTTCCACCTCCCCCACCCCTTCAAAATCACCCTCGTCACTCAGGACGAACTCCTCAAGATGATCCCAAGTCATGATTGACCTGCAAGCCATTGTAAATGCCACAAACGCAAACTTAAGAGGTTCAACCCCCCCTTTCCTCTTGACCTTCAAGATTTTCAACTACAATGTGCACAATTGCCTCGTTCACTTTGGTGTGTTAACCAACAACATGCCCTGGTCAGTTTGCAAGAAGCTTAACATCCAACCTGAAAAAGAAAATGATAAAATCATCTAGCTGGATAGGTCCCAGGACCCATCCATTGGTGAGTTGAATAATGTTATCATTAGGCTATCTTCCAATTCTTGGGTGCATTAGTGCATTAACATTATTTTCGTAGACATCTTGTAAGCCTATGGGTTATTCCTTAGAGGATATTGGTCTTGCAAGCTTCAAGGCTACTTTGCCACAAATTCTTCCCACTTATGGCTACCCTACAAAGGAAAGAATAATTAGATCATAGTCAATAGTGAGCCTTGCATGAAACACACCATGACCGATCTTAAGGGCTCTAACGAGCCGATTAGCTACGCCCAAGAAGATCTATGGGTGTATTTCCTCGAGACATTATTTGGTTGTTGTTAGTCCTAAACTTAGACTATTCCTCCGGATGCATAGTTGGAACTCCCATTGCAAACCCCGACCAATAAAAATGAAATCTGTGTGTTAAACCTACACACTCCAGACCCACCCATCCTCAATATTGGAATCTAGACGTTATATTATGACATATCCAAGACTCACGATCGAGTTGGTGCAGGTTGTATCCTGGTAGACCCCAAAGGGGAAAAATTCTTGATTTCTTGGAGGTTAGAGTTCCAACACACTAACAACACTATAGAATATGATGCATTAATCCTTGGCTTCAAGGAATCCATAGATCTAAAGGCGGAGTGTCTGAAGGTAATTGACGATTCTGAAATTATTACAAGAATTACCAGCAAGAGGTATGGCGTTTGATAAATTCATTATTTTTCACCTCACCTCAAGAATTACTAGTAAGAGGTATGGCATTTGATAAATTCATTTAAATATTTCAATATTATTTCTCTTCCTAGATTTAATAATGTCACCATTGACACTTTGGCCAATGCAGCAACCAAATTCATGCCCCTTAGGGATGGATTTTCAATTGAAATTGTTTATAAACTGGTTGTGCTTGATAACATAACTAACTTACACATTTTCAATTATGACCAATAGATACTAGAGTTCATGACAAATGCATAAAGTCTTTAAATACGCAACCATCTAAGAGGAGGGACATGAAAGGTCCCTACAAGGAGAAGTAGGCTCATGAAAGGGAAACCATATACCTAAAGGAGTGGTCACATTAGAAAATTTGTTTGATATATAAAATGATTTTCGAGGCCCACCGAACACCAAGACCCAATGTTCCACCCTCTTGCACGAACAAATCAACCTTGGAACTGAATCTGATCCCAAATGTGTAAACATAGGGCTAGGATGACCCCCTAAGGAAAGAAAAACTCCTATCAGCCTATTTAAGAGGTACCATGACATTTTCTCTTCGACATATGATGACCTGAAAACATATGGTATGTGAATTACCCAGCATGTCATTCCTACAGAAGAAGGGGCCAAACCATTTCAACAAAAGTTGAGGAAGGTGCATCTCGCAATAGAACCCCTTATCCAGAAGCAACTTAAGAATTTTTGGATTCTCAAATTATCTTCAAGGTTGGACACTCTACTTGGGTATCCAATCTGGTTCTAGTACTGAACAAATATGGAGAAATCTGTTTATACGTTGATTTCCGTAATCACAATCGGGCATCAGACAAAGACAACTACCTGATTCCCTCCATGGAGAAGATTCTCCAAACTATCTTGGGATCAGAAATTTTCTCCTTGTTCGATGGCTTATCCAGATACAATCAAGTATTAGTAGTCAAACCAGATTGGATCAAAACGACATTCAAAACAAAGTGGGGAACGTTTGCATTTCATCGTATGCCTTTCGGACTGATTAATATCGGGGCAACTTTTCAAAGAGCAATGGATATCACATTTTGGGGTTTAATGAGCCAAAGTGTAGTGTTCTATCTTACAATGTCACTATTTTATCAAAGGAAAGGGACGACCATCTTCACCATTTGAAGCAAACTTTTTAACGGTGTCGGGAATATGGAATCTCTCTCAACTCAAAAAAGAGCATATTCATAGTTTTCGAGGGCAACCTCCTCAGATATATCATCACTAAATATGGAATCACTGTTGTTGGCTTAGGGGGTCCTGAACTAGGTTCAAAGTTAGTTTCCCCAACCAAAAAACACTACACTACTAGCCTTTCGGTAGCAACCAGCATAGCATAGGTAGCAGTCTCACCTGAAGTAGTATTAGGGGATGCAATAACCAAGTTTCTGCATCCAAAGACTAGTGTGATGTCTTTTAGTGCCTTAGATCTTATTCCGCGCAGATCTAACCTTCTGATAGAGTTAAATCTCCTAAGTAAGCCTTAAATACCTTCAAATCTTTACGGGACTTGCCAACGACGTTAATCAACCCATAACAGGATATATCCTCTACTTTTGCGCAACTAAATAGGTCTTCTAGGGCTTCTGAGATCTAGATATGTCATTGTGCAAACCTATCTTCCTTATCTAAAACTAACCCAAACTAGATTTCGATCTTCCCAAATATCATTCAATCATTTTATTAGGTATAAACATGTTCAGTTAACCTGATTCACGCAGAGAAAACACAATGAATTATAAAAACATCAGTTAAAGTGACATAACAATTAAACAATTAGATGCAAGTATTTTCAACCCAAAATTAGTCTTTATTAATCTAAATCGTTCGAGTACATACTTCAACTACCCTGTGCACTTAGTTTAAAGGTTCCACGCACCCAATTGTGTACTCTTCCAGGCCTCTTCTTAATTAGCTACGAAGCCTTTCCTTCGCTACTGACAGGAACAAACCTTCATGTCTATCAAATCTTTACAACATCATTCATTCATTCATACTTACATTGTTATCTCTATGACTCATTATGACTCAACTATTCACAACCTTTCTAATACAATACCATGGTCCTCGGCTCATGGGCGAGTCTTCAAAACCACCTTACCCAAACAATAGGCTAAGGCCCTTGTGACTCTTAAATAGCTACACACTCTGCATCCATATTTTGCGGATACCTTACATTATTTACACAATTCTTTACAAAATTCTTTACAAAAATTGGCTAAATGAATTCAATTCTACCTCTATGGACCCAATCCTAGCAACTGTCGACCTTGATCACGTAAAGGCTATAGCACAGATTCCCCCACTGAGTAGCGAAAAAGATATGTAGTCGTTCCTTGGGAAAATAAATTTTCTTCACAAATTTATTTCAGATTTCGCTCAAATTGTCAAAACTTTGCAAAATATGATAAATAAAGGTTTGGTCTTCAAATGGAATCAAGAAGAAAAAGAGTCTTTTGATCACATCAAGAGAGTGATCATTGAGGTCACTTCCCTTTTTAGCCCAGACTTCAGTAAGGATTTCATCTTATACACTTTTGCCTCAGACTCGTTCTTGGCCTTAGTCCTCATACAAAAGGATTGCAACCACGATGAACGTCGTATATCCTTCATGAGCACAGGGCTACAAGGTGCAAAACTCAATTACCCAGACATCAATAAGCATGCATATGTAGTCTACAAAGTAGTGAAACACTTCAGACCATACATTCTAAAAAACCATGTCACAGTAATGGTCCCACAGTGGGCCGTCAGATCACTCTTCACCCAGCAAGAGTTGGGTGAGAGGAGAGCCAACTGGATGACCTCCCTCCAAGAGTATGATTTGGATTTCAAACTTTAACATACAATGAAAGGACATGGGCTTCATAAACTAGCCTTTGAGGTAGAATATCAACAGGGTTCAGGGGTAGAGGGTTGGGAGCATGAGATCGAAATGTACCAAAATGAGCTATTCGGCTCACATGATCCCTCTTCATGGTACTCTCACCTAAAGCACTACCTAGTTCAACGATCTCTACCACATATGTTGTCCTCCAAGTAGAAGAGAGCCATCAGAATCAAGGCTGCCTCGTATCAAATAGTTCAGGGAAATATATTCAGAAAGCACCCCCTTGACATACTGCTAAGATGTCTAGAATATGATGAGCTCAGTGGGAGCTGAAGGAACTGCACGATGGACCCACGAGACGTCACAATGAAAGAAACACCACTGCCCACAAGATCATGCAAGCAAGTTTCTACTGGCCCACACTCTGCAAGGACACACATGCCTACACTCGAAAGTGTCCCATCTGTCAAAAACACATAGGGAGAGAGGCCAAATCATCCGCCCAACTCCAACACATAGCGGTAGAGGATCCTTTCCAACAATGGGGGTTGGATGTCATTGGAGAGATCATGTTGAACTCATCAAAACAACATAGATATATACTCACAGCCACTAACTATTTCACCAGGTGGGTGGAGGCAATCCCATTGCAGAAAATCAACGATGATATGGTAATATCATTCATCAATCAATATATAATTGCCAAGTTTGGTGTCCCAACCTCACTTTTATTTGATAATGCTACATATTTTTCATCCTTAAAGTTGTATGATTTTTCTTTCGAAAACAATATTATTTTAAAACATTTAACCAACTACTACCCACAGAGGAATGGCCTAGCAAAATATACCAATAAAAACATCATCTACATCCTCAAGAAAACCGTGCTCTCTCACCAAAGAAACTGTCACAATCCACTCAACAACACCCTATGGGTTGATCGGGACACTCACAAACCATCCATTGGCACATCCCCCCACTTCCTGGTTTATAGGAAAGAAGCCATATTGTTGCCTAACCTGTATCTCCCGGCCCTCAAACTAGCACAAGAGTCACAAGGCTCCCCTTTCCCCGCCATTCAAAGATGTATTGACACACTCCTTAGACTAGAATAGGAGAGACTAAGGACCAAGGATAAATTTTTCGTCCACCAAAACAAGATTAAAAGGTGGTTTGACAAATATTCTATGGGAACCTGTGAATTTGGTGTGGGTGATCTGGTTCTTAAATGGAATCAGGCCCATGAGGAGAAGGGCAAACACACCAAGTTCCAAGCCTTTTAGATTGGTCCTTTCCAAATCAAAGAGAAGATCGGCCAGCACACCTATAAGTTGCAAACCCTAGGAGGGCAGGTTGAACCCCTTCTTGTGAATGGCTAAGACCTCAAGTTCTACTTCACCTAGTAGCCCTCAAGTTTGCTAGTCCCATCCTGTACCATATTTTCCTTTCCTTTCCCTTTCCAATCAGTTTGGTTTTTTTTTAGCATAGTGTGATTTCTGTTTGGTTTGAAATAAAAGTTTGGGATGACAGGTAGAGGTTGGAATGGCCCTTCCCTTTGGCTCCCACAGGTTCTCTATGGAACCGCTTGTTGACTGAAACTTAAGTCGTGACCAAGACAGAGGTTGTAAAATTGGCAGTAGTGGGGAACTTGACGGCACACATGACCCCCCTTTTGCTTGCGTCAGCCTATCCCAACTGCTCACATGGCCTGAAGTTTTTGTTGATCTAGATCACCTATTGTTATTGGGAATGAAGGGGAACTGAAGAAAACTTTTGAGCATACAAAATTTTTAGGAAAATAATAAGGTCTCTAGAACACCATAAACAACCTCTTTGCAAGTCAAATAAGTCGAGATTCCTCATCTACCCAAGCTTACAAAGCCACCCCAAATAAGTGTAAATAATCACAAACAAATAAGTTCCAATAAGCACATATAATTACTAATAATAAGGGATAAAGGACTCAGAAAGGCTTCCTCTGCAAAGAGGTAAGGCAGCAACTTCGCTCGGGTACTGACTAGGCTCACTGGTAGTGGAGAAACATTCGTGATTTCTAGGAAGTGACTCTGCCAGGGTACTATTGAGGGTCACTGGCAGTGGAGCGACACTAGATTACCTTGACCACTATTCCGGAAATACTTAAATCTCATATCATTACTTCAGTTTCCCTTTCATTCCAAGAATAACAGGAATTGATATCTTATCCCATGTGTTAAAGGTCGGGTTTTCGCAGATTGGGATAGTAAAACAATGTAAAGGAGAGACCCAAGTACCATTAGTGAGACCCATAAATATATGGAAACAACACTCTTTCAGATCCCCCTTAATCCATGCCATAAGACGTCTCAATATCCTGGAGTTCTCCTAGTGAATTGCCAATTGTTGCAGTCGTTGCAACAACCCCTCCAAAAATTTCAAGCCCTTAAAATTTTAGGAGCCCCTTTTATCGTGCAAGAGTTTTCTACATCCTAAGAATCTATCGAAGAGCTATCCATATTAGAAAAACCTTATAAGAACTCAAGGTTTACTTCTAAGTCAAGCTAAGTTGCAAATCTGGTCCAAGTAAGGCAGTCGCAACTTCATAATGCGGCATTTTCCTTCGCACGTGACTAGTGTGACCTATGCAACCCGAGCAACGTAAGTCGATCAAGTCACATAGGTCAGGATCTCGAAGCTTGTGATAGTTGCAAACCTTACGACGATGCGACCAATAGTTTGATGAGTCGTAAAGGTCGCAATTGGTATTCATTACGACCACATGACCCTTGCGACCTAGCGACCTTGATAGGTCACAAGGTCGCATAGGTCGTAAGGTTGCACTCCTCCCCCACTAATGGAATTGCGACCCATGCTACCCCTGCATGAGTGATCAAAACTATAAATATTAGGTTTCCCTGACTCATTTGTAATGAAACTTTTGGTCACACGAGAGGTGAGGAAGGCTTGCAACTTGGTCGCACACGCAATGTTTCCAGGTAGGAAACCTTTCACCTTCCCTATAATCATTTTCTCTATCCAAGTTTCATTCTCTTCCATCCCGACCCTACACATTCTACCCTATGGGATTTTCTATCTCCATTTTAACCTAATTCTTCACCTCAAAGCTCAAATCAATTACTCTGGCCCTGTGTGCCACCCCTGTTTTCACCAGTGAGCCCGACCATTTGGCCTTGAGGAATTCCAAACATCCCCTTTGCTGCAAACTTTCTTTCTTAACTTGCCTAAAGCACACACGCACGACCCATAGTTGTGATACCATAAATTCTGCAACCTCATGACCAGTGCGACCTCACGACCAGTGCAACCCTCCAACTAGTACGACCTCGTGACCAGTGCAACCCTCCAACTGGTACAACCTCGCGACCAGTCCAAGCTTGCGACCACCATGACCCCGCAACCTAGTGACCAGTGCAACCCCCATGACCTGTGACTTGTATAATTAGTCGCTAATTCACGCTCCTTCCCTTGTGACCCCTGTGACCTACCTTCCATTGCGACCTGCCTGAAGATCTCCTTACAGCTTCTTGGAATTGATTTTATTTAAGGAGTCTTTATTTTATTTTCATGTCGTTGCTCTCATTGTGGGATTATTTATTCAACATGCCAAGTGACGTGGACCTCGAGTACATATCCATCTCTTTTTTCGAGGACAATATGGTACCACCAAATACGAAGGCCGCTTGCAGAAGCTTGGGAAGTAGTTCATTGGAAATCTACTAGTATGAGGAAAAACTCATCTATGGGGACATGGCATACAATATCAATAAAAATACAAGTGTCTCTTGATACAAAATCTATGAAGAGTTCGTGAAGCCAGACATAACAGAAACCCAAGAGGATTTCCCAATATACCTGAATTTCAAGAGGTCTAAACTCCACAATATAGTGTCACACCCTTTGATCTTTCCATGCGTTGAAACTATCGAGTGGGTCCTGCAAAAGATGGATATAGATTCATGGATGGTTAGGGATCACACTAGAGCACCCTTAGTAGTGATCTCCCCTACGGATATTTCCACCTACTACAAAATCACTAAGAGGGAGGAGACCTCGATACCCATGGCTCTCTGGTTTTGTTATACCGATCAAAGATATCCCGAAGGAATGGTGGTAGGACCTATCTAAATTCTGCGTTAGAGTAGATCAGGCATCCATGACAGAGGGGCTAAGGAAAGTTTATCAAATGATTTCCCCTATGATATGCCACTTGTATGGAAAATTAGACTGTAACATATTCCATGGTACCTAGGTCCCTCTCAGGAATGTTGTCACCACCCATGGAACAATCTTCAACTAGGCAAGCATAGTGGCATCATCTCTAAGGACAAACATAATAGCAGCCAAGCATCCAGAGGTAGAGAAGCCACGAGAATTATACATGGCTTCATACCTCCAAGATGTCTTTTGTGCAATATGCGACTTTAATAACTGGAGCTATAACTGGGATACATCAATAGTGAGCCCCATGCACCATCACTACAAGGTCCTCTCGGACACTACCTATAAGGGTATGATAGATGCTATTTCCAAATCTTTTATCGCCCAACGATACCAACAACTATTTGGAGAGGAGCAACCATGCATGTAAAGGATGGCTATGGAGACCATGGTAAATGTGGGCCATTGGTTTCCCATCCAGGAGGGCACATTCATTAGGGTCTTTGGTACCCATAAGGGCCCTCATGCTTTGCCTAGGTTTGTCATAGACAAAGTACTCCTTCGAGAAGTTTGCTACCAGATGACACAGGGTTTTTCAAAGGTACTGAGCAAAGGCAAGAAGAAACCATGGATGGCTTTCCCACTCATCATTGAAGAATATGTAGTTGAGAACTTCAAACAAGTGGAAGTAAAACCTAAAGCATTGAAAGGTATTCACTTTGTAAACCTAAACTATCGAACTTATGATCCTAAGAAAGTCGAGGCTTCCCACTGTAAGAAAGCAAAATTCAACTTGTCATATTCACATGCCAGACAGGATCATGAGGACAGGGTAAATAATTGGTATAACTCCACTAGGGAAGTTAGCCCTAGTGATCTATCAGGCCAGGAAGTAACTCCAATAGGCAGTAAAACTGATTCGATTTATTTCATTAGGTATGTTATTGTTATATACAAAAGGGTGTGACTGCTAAGTTCATCTCCTGATGACTGTTCACATTCCTATTTAACTATTCACATAAATTCACCCAATCTTGAGGATTAGGTGTCAACATTCCCCCCCTTAATCTGAATGGATGTTGGTGAGTCCAAGCATCGTTCTGAATCTTTCAAGCTTTTCTCTTCCAAGTGCTTTGGTGAAGATGTCTGCAATTTGCTCATTTGAGGAACAATGACGGAGATGGATTGTTTTGGACTCAACATGATGTTGGATCAGATGATATTTAGTATTGATGTGCTTTGTTCGATCATGGAACTTTGGGTTCTTGGTCAACTTTATTGCAGAAGTGTTGTCAATCATGAATGGAGTTGATTGTACTTGTTTTACCTGCAAATCTTCAAGAATTCTCCTGAGCCGCACAATTTATTTTGTTGCTTCAGCTGCTACCATGTATTCTGCTTCTGTTGTGGAATTTGCTGGAACTGATTGTTTGCGTGATCTCCAGGAGACAGCTCCTGATCCAAGACTCATAGCATATCCTGAAGTAGATACCCCAGTTTCTTTGTCTCCATCGAAGTCTGATCAGAGTATCCGATCAAACTGAAGTCATCCACCTGTGTGTACTTGATTCCAAAGTCTTGAGTTCCCTTCAAGTACTTCAGAACTCTTTTTGCAACAGACCAATGTCCCTCACAAGGCTTTTGCATAAACCTGGAGAGGATTCCAACAGCAAATGAAATGTCCGGTCTAGTAGTAGTTAGGTAGTTGAGACTTCCTACAAGTTGTCTATATTTTGTTGCATCCTCAAATTCCTTTCCTTCAATTGATGTGAGCTTTAAGTTTTGTTCCATTGGATTAGTAAGAGGATTGCACTCTGTCATGCCAAACCTATTCAACAAATCTCCAATGTATTTCTTTTGAGAAAGAAATATGAACTTTGGATGTTGGGTTACTTCAATGCCAAGATAGTAATGAACATAGCCCAAATCAGTCATTTCAAAACTTTTCCCCAATTCCTTCTTTATGGATGCAATGTAGCTTTCATTGTTCCCTGTCATTAAAATATCATCTACATATACCACAAGATATACAACTATTTTGCAAACTTTCTTGACAAATAAAGTTGCATCATCAAGATCAAAATGATTGAAGTTGAGTTTCAGAAGATGCTCAGTTAGTTTTTTATACCAGGCTCGCAGTGCTTGTTTGAGGCCATACAAGGACTTCACAGCTTTGCATACTTTATGTTCATGTCCTTTCACAACAAATCCTTTAGGCTAGGACATAAAAACATTCTCTTTTAGATCTCCATTCAAGAAGGCAACTTTTACAACCATTTGATGGACGTTCCAACCGTTCTGAGCTGCTAGTGCAAAGAGTGTCTGAATGGTGGCCCATTTTGCTATGGGGGCAAAATTTTCCTCATAATCGACCCCTTCCTTCTATGCAAAACCTTTTTCCACAAGCCTAGATTTGTGCTTTTCAAGTGAGCCATCAGCTTTGTACTTGTTCTTGTAGACCCACTTGCAGCCAATTGGTTTGGTTCCAAATGGAGGATCAACTAGCTTCCAAGTGCCATTCTTTATGAGGGCATCATACTCCTTTTGCATCACTTCTTTCCATTCATCATGAGAAGCATCTTCTTTAAAGGAAGTTGGTTCAAAATCTGTAGACAAGTTCAATTCACAATCATAAGAAACATCCATATCAACAGGTGAATTAGAGTCATCTACATCACCTCCATTTTGTCGGTTTGAATTTCTGGTTCCTGTTTTTCCAATTTCATTAGGATGAACACTTTCAAGTGTCTTTGTCAGCCACTTTGGGGGACCCTT
>APFE031561579.1:73229-92269 GCA_000404065.3 Pinus taeda | reverse complement strand
TTTCAATGTGTGCATGCGATTGTTTTTTTAATTCCGCAAATTGATGATCAATGGTAGAGGAGGTTATGTATTATGCATGCATTCCACAAATAGTGTATAATCATGATAATCTCTATGAATAAGTGTTATATTATTGAAATTTCTACAACCCTTTTCCTTCTTCCTCGGTTTTTTTCTTCCTCCCCTTCTTCCTCTTCGCTTGGTGAAAGTATTGACACTATTAACCAGGTGGCTAAGAAGAAGAATAAAGGGAAGAAGATGAAGAGGAAGAAAATTCAGTAGGGGGCAACTAAGCAACCATTGATTTGAATGCAACTTCTAATGATAAATTGTCCAATAAGCCTCACAAAGTTTGATATCCATGTAAAATTTATACGGGAGACCATCTTCTTCGAAATTATCCTGATATTCCTCAAATCTTAGAAGAATGGTTTTCTCATTCACATCATCCTGTGTCAAAAACTTTTGGACATCATGCTGGTGACACACCATCAACTAGTGGTATAAAGTTCATGGAAAGAAGGGTAAAGTTAAGTTTCCCTGTAGGTTCTGTGAAGGGAATCACCCTATTCACCTTTTTCCCTATCTGGATGAAGCCAAAAAAGTGTTGGATAACCGTTTTGCTACTCTGAAACGACTTCCATCTAGTTACAGGAGACTCTCCCTTAATCCTTCACTAGTTGATAAAGTGACTGACCTAAATCAACTGTCGGTCAAACCCACTCTCTCTGAATGTGAATCCCATGAGTCTATACCTAACCAATCACAGGTTGAGGAAACAGTTGACCCAATTTCACCTTTAGCGAATCATACCTTTCATGAAGAGAGTGAGTATGATACCACTTAGGTTCTTTTTGTTTCTTTAGATTCCAATGAGCTTGGAGGCAACCCCCCTGTTCCATCAAGACAAGAGGAAAATCCTCTCGCTCTTGTAACTCAAAGGCGAAATTATCTCGTTCTTATGGTACCCCCTCCAAGTAGTTTGGTCTCTTCCTCTGATTAGAATCGACTAACAGGATGTCATCGTCCTTCTTATGTGCCTTTCCAAATCATAGTACAGGTTGGTAATATGATTGTACCTGGCACAATTATAGATGAAGGTGCATCAGTGAGTATCCTTTACTCCACTACTTGGCAAGCGCTCAGTTCACCGCCACTTGTGCCTGTTACCTAGAATATGTTGGCTTTTAACAGAGGGACCAATCAACCATTAGGGATCCTTCCTCAATTGCCTATTACTTTGGGAGGAAAAACTATTTATCTCAATGTGATGGTAGTCCCAGGCCCTTTAGATTACAATTTACTTCTTGGGCGTGACTATGTTTATGACACGGGAGATATTGTTTCAACACTCTTTTGAGTGATGTGTTTCCCGCATGAAGGCAGAATTGTATCTGTTGACCAGCTTTCATTTCCAAATATGGCTTCTAGTCAACCATCTTCCCTAAATGGTCCTTTTGTCCCAATGGTATCTTCCCTGCCACAGGTCAATTATGTGGCAATCCGTTCCATGTCTACATCAATTGACAATCAATTCTGTGATGTTGTACATTATGTACTAGGAGCATTGGAACCAATTCTTGGATTCCTTGTTATGGATCCCTTCTAGAGCATTGTTCTCCCATCTGATGAGAACCTCTTGGAATTCATGACCTCCTATGTGTTGTGATCAAGGAATCATGAGGATAGTTCCTGGTCTTGTGTCAACCTCGTTAAAAAAGGAAACAAAGGGAATGAGCATAGTTCCTTGTCTTGTGTCAAGTTCGTTAAAAAATGAAATAAGGAATATGAGGATAGTTCTCTTACTATGTCAACCTCATTAAAAAATGAAACAGGTTCCATGAGCATAGTTCCTTGTCTTGTGTCAGGCTCATTAAAAAATGAAACAAGGAATATGAGGATAGTTCTTTTACTGTGTCAACCTCATTAAAAAATGAAACAGGTCCCAGAGCATAGTTCCTTGTCTTATGTCAAGCTCATTAAAAAATGAAACAAGGAATCATAGCATAGTTCCTTTTCTTGTGTCAAGCTCATTAAAAATGAAACAAGGTCCCTTAAAGCAAAGTTCCAATTTGAGTCTTTGAGTAGATCTCATAAAATCCCCATTGAGTCTTTCACTTGATCTCGTAAGTGAACCTTCATTCCATCCACCTGTTAGCCATGAGTAGTCTACTTAGGTGAATGCAATGAAGCTTGGGGGGAATGCACCTAGAATCGAGTCATCATGTTGGGTACATGTAAACCAATCCCAAGCATAGATTTTTGTTTCAATGTTGTGTAAAAATGAAACTGAATCCAAGCATAGTTTTTTTGTTTCCATCTTGTGTAAACATGAAACTAAATACAAGCATAGTTTTTCATTTCAAGCTTGTGTAAACATGAAACTAAATCCAAGCATAATTCCCTATGGTTCAAGCTTGTGTAAAAAATGAACCCATTTTCATTTTAGCCCTCGTGATTTCCATTCTATCAGCCTTTTCCGTCAGATGAGCCTTGGTTTTTCAATTTCCATCGTCACTATCTGCTTGGTCGATCATATGCTTTCACTTGGTTGTTTTACCCTTTTTGAGGAATATTTGCAATGAGTGGTCTTATTAGCTAGCCTCTTCACATAAATCAACATGTTTAGAGAAGTTCCAACATCACCGGAGCCAGTTGCTATCCTAGACACCACTCGTTCCTCTAAGTGGAGTCCTCTTTAAGCTATTTTCAGACTCTCGAAATATGAAAAGATTGTCGAGTGCTTGTCCTTTTTAGCTCATTAACAGATCAGAAACAACATCTGCTCAGTATAAGTTTAACAATCTTCTAAACTGAGATAAATTATTTACAAAAAAGGAATGCGTTGATCGAACATGGTCAATAGGTTCTCTCTTGTATTTTTTATGCCTTTTTGGACTTGAGAGACAAAATTATGAAAATGAACTTGTTGAGTTTTCTTTTTGTCCCATTTCATACTCTCTAAACCTGAAAAGGATCGAGTTATCATTGTCGTTAAACTTGTTAAAACATCAAATAGCGACAAACTTGTCCATCATGACAAGATCAAGTTTCACCTTTGCTAGACTCGTTAAAACATCACATAGCGATGGATTCATCCAAAGGGTGGAATTATACAACAAGAATATGTTATCCTCCCCAAGCTTGAGAAAAAGAAAGAGGTATTGGTCAGCAATGACTGGGGAAAATTGGAAAAGGGGTAAACCACTTTATGGCAGCAAGTTGCTCTTGAACATGACACTTTCACTTCATCATTGTGACTACTCAGTTGGGTTATCTGCTTGATCGTCATCATACCTTGGCCTATAATACCATCCATTACTTGGGTTTTGGGTCAATGCTTCCAATCCATTCAGTGTCATTGACATGTTCAAGAGAAGTCACTTAGTTAAAATTCATCCTTTGCAATACTCATAAGCCTTCATTTTCATGACCGCCCTTCCTCAACCTTGTGTTTTCAATCACATTTTGTCTCCAAAAATCATTACACTCATTTCATTTCGTTGATGTGGGATACATCAAGGCCCTTTGCGACGAGTCGCTTCTTGTCGACATTAGCATATTATCCAAGAAGTTGACTTAGAAACACCCTTCTAGTACCTTGGGGCTTGCATACATCAATGACAAGTTTCTTGCTTCTAACGATAGGTTGACATCACTGGCCTTCGACCGAAAGACTTTTTATTGTGGTCGACGTCAAAAAATCCATTTACACCATGCAGAATGTACTGCAGTACCTTGAGGATCATTATCATTATCAGTGATTTCTCTCTCATCTGTTAATGGCTTACAGAATTGGTTGGTCATTAGACGGTGCCTTCCACATAACATAGATGCACTTGAATTCCTCCATAGACATGATGAAGAACAACCACAGACACCCCCATTGTAGCCGAGTACAAACTGTGGCACACATACTTAACAGAGAAACTCAACCTAGACATCCCTGAACTTAATATTGTTAAATTGATAGATTAGATTAGCAACTTATTTTTTGATGTTTGTAGTTTGATAGGATAAGAAATTTTTGGAATATGAAAGGTCATGAGGAATTCCAAGAGTCACCAGGTAGTTGAATGGTCATGTGGAAGTCCAAGAGTCAGGGGTAGGCCAAGAATCACCCTCGTTCTATAAATACACCCTTATGACACATTGTAAAGGACTTTTAGCCGAGGACTTTTTGGGATGTATTGTTTGAGACAACTTATGCTCTTCTAATTGATGTAAGGAGTAATTGTCATGTTCCACTATTAGATGCCTCAAATATTTTATGCCGTAATTCCATGAGTATTTTTCACTTGATGGATCCAAATTTCCTGAGGGTTCTTTGATGTATGGTCTATTCATGTGTTGTCTCATACTACAAACCTTGTGTTTCTACGTGTGGATGGTATATGATTTCCTAACTCTATGCTTGTATTAGTGAACTATTTCGTTGATATTGGCATAATCTATCATTGACTGTATGTTTACTTATGCTTATAGATGTTTGATTTCTATGAAATGATTTATAGTTTTTAAGAACTTTATCCTATGAACATGAGTCTTATTTGAAGTCTATTGGCAGTTACTTTACGTAAGGTTTATGTTGTTTATAATCTGGTTATTCATGGTATGCACATTATAAGACATTTGTCAATTATTTCCTTGTGTTTATTGAAGTTCATGTGTTTAATTGAGCCTGCATCTCACTTTCGTTTGAAGCAAGATCAACACATCTAAATGGCAGCTGGACCTACATACCAGATGGAATCCCTAAATGAAATGGTGCAATGTCTAGTTGGGATCCTACACCGAGGAGATCCCCTTTTCTATTGGCAGATAATTTCGGCCATTCAACAAATCCATATCTATATTTACGTTATAATTTCCAAGTCAGTAGAATTATAGCACACAGATTAAACATTTATCCACACACCCTATATCGATATCCATATTTTCATCATGATCACCAAATCAATCATTGGGAAAATCAAATTACAACATTTAATAACATATTTATAACATTTATTTGTAGACTATGTATTGCATCAATCATTAGAAAAATCAAATTATGATATAAATGCCAACTAAATGATTGGTAAAATCACATTATAATATTTGCGAATATATTCGTAACATTTATCGATCGATTTGTTAGAGTCGGTCTGTTCATCCCTCCGTCAGAGATCAAAATCTCTTTTATTGCATTTCATTTTTAGGTATCTCATTCACTTTAGTCATTTGAATTCCATTAGGAGCGTCGATCTTCTAACAGAAGGGTTTTGTCACTCATGCCCCTCATGTCATGTACCTGATGGTCTGTGTCTATTCATCAACATCAATTTTAAAGTCATTTACAGTCCGGTTTGGTCTCTTGGTCAGCAAAGAGTCATTTCAATCATTAGGTCTAGGGTTTAGTCTTCAGAATGACTAATAACATCAGCAGGCATATGAGGGAGGTTCGAAATAAGTTTTCATTGCAAAATTTCATTGTAATAATGCTCGATCGTGACTTTTCTTCAAAACTCTGTTTTGAAGAAAAATCGTCAAATTTCGTCTTTTGTAATAAATATGTAATTTTTTTTAAGGTTTTTCAAGTTCTACAATTCTTTAGTACAACCCAGGTCACCCTTGGCCGAAATCCAATGCCATCATCCCTACAAAAATTTCCCAAAGGTTCATCATTTCAGTCAAAAATAAAAGGAAACAATGAAAGCAGAGTTTGAAAATAAAGTCATTTCAAAAACCATTGGAAAAAGGGGTTTTAAGAGCCAAAAATCTAAAAGCTCCTTGTTTATAAGCCATTTCTTCATTTCAAGAGTTCATTTGCAAAGTGGAAACAAGGCAAACATACTTTGGGGTGAGCAAAGCAAAGTTGGAGAAAATCAGTCAAAAATTAGAGGCGCGACACACTGGGCAAGAGGTGCGGCGCATACAGCCAGCGCGACGCACTGGGCATCAAATTCCAGTTCATTTTTACACAGGCGCGACGCATAGGAGGGGTGCGGTGCATACAGCTGAGAATCTTGAAGCTTGCCAAAGCTTGCTCCAAATCACCCTAAACTTGTGGATTATCGCTCGTTCAAGTGGCTTAAACTTCTGTCACTACTTTTCATCTAAATTTGATGGTGTTTGTTGCATGGTGAAGTGTGTTAGGGAAAGAAAATGCTATCTCTTCAAAATTTGCAAAGGAGATTGCTACTAGGGTTTTGTTTTGGCTGTTTTTCTCATCACTCCCTTATTGCATATTTTCCTTGCTCTCCTTGTTCCCCAAATTCACATACCCCTAATCCCAAGTTCCCTTTCCCAAAATCCCAAATGCACCAAACCCTAGTCTCATGTTTAAAATTCCCAAACCCTAATGGTTGTCCCAAGAGCTTCATGTCACCATTAGGTAGAATGTACCATCATTCAGAGGGTTTTCGTCATCATGCCAAGTATCACTGGGTCATTTTATGCCTTGTTCATGCTTCAGTTGTGCCTACGTAAAGTTCGTTTCCCTCTCCTAGGATTTTGAAGGTAATTTCTCTTCGATGGTCAAATCATCGGCAAAACTTGTATCCTGATGGTAATACACCTTCCCCTATCCTTAATGTACCTTATTAAACACTTCCCATCAATGAGATCCCCGAAATTTCTCATTTTCGCACAAACCCTAGTTTCTTGCTACAACTTGACAATTTTCAAGGCTTGGCATATGTTTTTCCTTTTTGGACCCCTTTCCCTCACTCAATCTTTGAAATTCCACTTTCCCCTATTTCCTAACATCCATCCCTACTTCTCCAAATTTCCTCAAGAATTTATAAGCCCCCTATCCCCTTCATTTCGTTTCATTTCAACAAATCCCCTGTTCCACACATCGGGGTAGGTTTTACTCAAATAATGTTTTTGAGCAAGAAAAGATGAATTCAGTAGATCTGAGAGATGTTTTTGTAAAAAATAGACAAATTAAGAAAAACCTCCTTCACGTTTTACACAAGTGTCATGGTTTTAGATAAATGTCAAAAATACAGTTGCCTCGGGAGAATTGATGCACCTCTAAAGTGACCTTGGGAAAATCAAGTTTTCTCCTAGATTGGTTGGCTAAATGACTTTCATGTTGCATCAAATGATAAGTAGACACAAATATCTTTCCAATGAGCTAGCATGAGCTCAATTTGGAGCTACGGAAGATCTTGAAACATTGACTGCAACAACACTCTGCCCTGAGGAAGCCTCATTTGGCACATTTTGACCAGTCTTGGGAGATTTGACTTTTGATAGGGAAAATGAACTCAAAATTGAATAATTCAAGTTGGGCTAGAAATTATACTCAATAATATTTCCAATGAGGTATCCCATGCCCAATTTGGACCACGGTAAGATCCTCAACACTGGTCTTCAAAAAGGCGCTACGTACAGAAAGTTTTAACACAGGGTTTTCCTCCCTATGTGTTGCGCCACCTGGCGCTCGCTTTTGCTAGAGGGATCCAAATCACAAAAAATTTGCATTTATGGATTTTTCATGAAAACTTATGGTTTCGTTTTCATGGCCAAGAAATTTGGGTAGGTTTTGAGCCCTCAAGAGGTAAAAAACACTCAAAACATGACCTCTTTGCCCCTATTTTGACACACTGGAAGCAGTCCTGGGATATTGAAGCTTTGGAGGGTCAAATGGACACGAAATTGAAAAATTCCACTTGTGTTGGCAATTAGACAGGCAGGGATTTCCAACAAGCTATCATGGGCTCAATTGGGACTCTGGGAAAGGCCTTAAGTTCAGCTCCAAAGTGGTGCGACGCATAGAGAATCAGGCACGACGCATAGAGGATTTTTGGCTTACTTTTCACTGTACAGCTCAGACATTCACCCAGTCTTGACTAGTTTTGCTTTTTGATGTAACTATTGAGATACCTTGATGTAACTTGATGACTATGATGTAATTCTGGCACATATTTACTTGTTCTAGAGGATTCATTCACTAAAAATTCAAAATTAAATGAATGAATCAGTTTCCTACCATATAGAGGCAAGTTGTTTGATTGCCTAAATTTCAGTGCTTTGTTTAGAATTGATTGAAACAGATCCTAGAATGATGAGCTCTACCCCTAGAGGCATGGGAGTGGGTTAGGATGGTCTATATCATGTATTTTCTGAGTCATTTTCAGGGTTGGACACTTGCGATTGCTTGGCACATCATTGTACATTTTATCTCTGCATTTTTGGCAAAGGAAAGACAAGGGTTTTGCAGCACTTGTTGGGATCCATGTGGCTTTGTGTTTTGATGGTGTTTTTCTCTATGTAAATTGTAAGTTCACTGATGTTTATGTGTATCATTTTCCCTTCTCTTTTCTTCTGAAATTAGACAAATGAGTGATTAAGGTAGAATCCATTGGACTGTTGTGCTCTGCCTTGAAATTTTGTTTAATTTTCAATGTTTTCATCTGTTTGAGGAGGACTCTTGAGACCCTCTTGCCCTCTTTAGCTCCTCACCAGTCTGATCCATCCATTCATTCAATCGAAAAGCATCAAAACTACTACCTACCTTGCCCCAACCGAACTCTGCAAAACTTTGGCCTCATCCCCGGACCCAAATTTTCCCTTCCCTTTTTCCAACACAAAACCCCCAAAAAAGTCAAATTAAATCCTTGCACTTCATACCTAGCCTAATATTAGTTTTTAAATCAATCATCTCAAGCCCCATCGATTATCCTTTGATGAGATTGACCCGGAGAGAGCCCTCTCCTGTCCTCGTAGGACTAGCTACGAGGTTGAGCGTGGTTTGATCTAGACCTAGAAGCTTACCTTTTCAGCCTGAGGTAAATCTAGGCTATAACACGATCAACTCATAACTAAAGGTAGCAAAAGTGTATGTAAATGAGAAACTGGAATTAAGAGAAGGTAAATGAGATTAAAAGAAGCAAGATAGATTTATAAACAATTAAACTCGTTTCAATGTTTGGCCCTTTTTCTTGGGGTATAGTTAAGTTTCTATTTTTTAAAATTAGATTTATATATCAAAATTTAATGAAATTATATTTCAAAATTTAATTATTTTTTTTGTCTTAGGGAAATTAGGTACACAATTTTTGTTTCAACATAAATAAATAAAAGTAAGTTGGAAAATAGAGGAGCGATGGAATGCTCAACCAATGCCAATGTTTCATTTGGCTCTATCCTGGTTGCCACATCTGCACACAAACTATGGACCGTAGTTGTTTCTTGTCATCAGGAGCTAAAGCCTAAGGAAGGGTGGTATAGGAGGATAGAGCCAAATGAAAGATTTCTTCCACATAGATCCATTCAACAAGATGATAAACACACGTTTGTTCATCAAATTGGTGGGGAACAAAAATGCGTGGTCTTTGGGTATTGTCTTATCCAAGGCAATGACTATGAATGGTCCTGGAAAATGCATGCAGAGGAAATATTGTCGGTTTGTCACAGTAAATTTCACAGCAAAGGGACCAAGTCTGCTTCATGAGTGACCCAACCTTAAGCTTGTGCATCTATGGTAAACTGATCCAGACCAAGTGAAGATAAAAAAAATTCAAACCAGGTGACAACATTGAAGTGCGACAAGCGGGTCGATAGGGGTGTCCACCATGTCGATATTGAGCCTATCCATCAGACCCAAGAACAAAATAAAAAATGAGCAAGTAGAAACCTTTCAAATCGATCTCCAACAAGCTGATTGGAACTACAAGAAGCCACATTGAAGGTAGATACACTGACGTTTTGAGTGATCAACCGCGTGGAGGAAACTCTTGGTGCTCAACCTCTCATATTTCCATGCCATCGCTCCATGATCTAGACTCAAACGAAGGATATTCCTTCAAACACCATCACCCTCGTCGATTTTTAAAAAGAATAAAAGGTCAACACCATACATCCACCCATGGCTAACATAGAGATGCCTTCGACGAAAAACTTTCAATAATAGCTTTAAATATTTATCTTTCGCCAAATTTCTCGAGAAAAATTCCAGAGTTTCCATATCTCTTGTGATGTTGTGCTCAAACAATGTCAATTCTTTTATATTATTTATTTTATAGTCTTCAAATTTTTGTATTAATATCAAACTGACAATTTTTATTATTTTAAGTGTTTTTAAGTTTAAATAACTTTATGATAATATTTTTAATTAAGGACACATCATTATTGTTGGGAAAAATAATGAGAGGGGGTGGTGAATCAATATTTTAAAAGTCACTAAAACCTATCAATTTCTTATTCATATTTTTTTACGTGACTTTAATTCAATGAAACAGCGTATGTACGCGACTATGATGAGAATAACTCATGTATATCTAATTAACTAACTTTTCAACTAATTCATCATTTGTTTAACTTGAGCCAGTGCATCAATACTTATTTAGACATTAATTAAACTGTAACCATGTGTAGTAAGAATACAATAAACCATCGCAAATAAGTGATACATCAACACACATAAACACCAGGATTTTTAGGTGGAAACCCAATGTGGGAAAAAACCACCACTCTTGTCGCCTTTGTCTTTATATTTTATTATAAAGAAAAAACATCTTACAATATTATACAGGTACATACACATACCAACGCACAAGCACCCACTTGCAGAAGGATACAACCTTATCTTGTTGTCCAACACCCATTAAAAGGGAGCTCCAAACCCCTGATCTCATTTACCGGCACGCATCAGAAGGGAGCTCCTACCCCGTGATCTCATTTTCCAGCTACCATTGGAAGGAAGTTTTGAATCCCTTACTAAAGGCTTCAACCCTTAGCATCCCCATGGATTGTGTTTCATAAATTTTCAAACTAGATCCACCTAATACAAAACATCATAACTTGTAGGTCACTTTTCATCAAATTTTCAGACTGGACTCACTACCATCATTTAAGCCCAATACCAAATATCAAAACTAAAACTGATCACTGCAACAAATCACTCAATCATTGAACCAAATGAATTAGCCAATCACTAAACCAACTAAGTTTGAAATCAATCAACTTATTCTCAAACAACCAAAGAAGGTAGATCACTGTAACCGAAATACCAATATTAAACCCAAACACTGCATTAGCGTATTGAACCAACTGAAAACCATGATCAATAAAATGTCAGAATATATGCGCTACTTTACTTTAGCAAATCCACGTGTATACACAACTTCCTTGAAGAATACCTACATACAAATCTCAAAACATTGAACCCTAAAACTAAATCACTATTATTTTGAAAAAAACACTAAGTTACACCCTGAACCACTGAATTACTGTTAAATAATGACATAACCATAATAGATCTTCAATCACATAGAGTTAGGAGTGATCCAGATTTAAACTGGAACGCAACAAATTACAGATATAACCATAAATACAAATATGCAGTAGGAATAACACTTCATTTCATTAATATAAAATACTTAAATATACTTACAAACACAATGGAAATAAGACTAGCTTGGGCAATGGTAGCTTATCTTTGAGAAGAGATGTGGCGGCTACATGCCTCTGAATTGTCTTACAATGAGGTTCAAATGCCTCTTTATTATTAAGAAACAATGAAACCCTAAACATCCAAAAACATAACCCTAGGAGATGAAGCGCAAAACTATGGGCCCCGTTTGAGTAAATTGGTACGTCAACTTCCCGGGGTCGTAACTTTGGCATACGATCTTT
Organism: Pinus taeda; assembly: GCA_000404065.3. Lineage (NCBI taxonomy): Eukaryota > Viridiplantae > Streptophyta > Pinopsida > Pinales > Pinaceae > Pinus > Pinus taeda. The sequence goes on along the minus strand of APFE031561579.1, from coordinate 80,641 downwards.
GTTTGATGCACACAATACCTCGTTAGAAAGATTTATCCAAGGACTACAAATTTTGAATGACCCACATAGGTCCCCTCACCATGCTAGTCCTAATCGTTCCAAAAAAACATTGTTTAGGGCCTTAAAACGGATCTGGAAGTTTAGGACCCAAAAAACTGCCAAAATTAGGAAATTGTGCTACAAAAAAGGAAACTGAAAAACTGAAAGAAACAATGGTGGGGGTCCAAGTGGAATAGGCAGGTGGCCACCAATATCCACCTCAATCAAGGAGAATCATCACCCTTCAATTAATCAATTTAACTTCAATCATCATTGCTAAACCCAGATCATCAAGTAAGACTTCATTGACAGACAATAAAAAAACAAAAAGAGTAATTAGATTGGTCATACATCTTATTTAGCAAAACCCTAGCTTATATAGACACTTTCCACAAAACACTTTTGTGTGTATACGCGATCTTCAAGAATCAAACCCACATACAGATCTTTCCAAAGTGAAGAATCAACACGCGACTTACCAACATTAAACCCACATATGTACGTGCCTTTCAGGTTATCAAACTCATGTATGCATGTGCCTTTCAAGTTATCAAACCTGCATATATATCTGGAACTGTTGACTTATAGCCTCGTTGCACATCAGACTTTAAGGACAAACCCATCTTTCGGAATACACAATAAAACATGGATCATACACCAATATTACAAATCAAATCAATCCATTATCAACATAATCATTTCAGATCTATTGGATCTTATCCATCATCAAATTCCTAGGTGCATACTTATTTTAGATCAAGCAATTCATTAATAGCCCATTATGTGCACACTTGCTTCAAATCTAACTATTCATGAAATATTCATCACTTGCACACCCAAACACTTTGTTCTTAATCTCCTTATATAGATTAGGCCTTATCCAATACCACAGGTGAAATCCTTAGTAATGTCGATGGTATTCTTAGATGGGATCAAATATTCGTTGCCGCACTCATTACTATGGGCCAATACCATGGTAAAGAACTATGGTATTTAGGATACCATGGTGTGGAAAATGTGTGTGCTTTTTCTTCTCCATTCTTGTGTATGTACATTGATTTTCTTCATAGAACCCACATTTACGTGAATTTTCTTCACCATAAATGCATATGTACTCGACTTTGCTTCATAGAACCCATGAGCAAGTATTCATCATAATATTTTCCATAGAGATCTTCTATCAACTCATCATCTTGACCTCATCAAGGTCAAAATTCTCTTACCCTTAGTAGGAAGAGCCTCAATCTACGTTCATCAAAGCATAGCAACATAAATTTTCATGTCTTAATCAACATATGTGAGAACCAATCAAATCTTCATAAAATAAGATAGGGGAAAGTAGCATCATTCCTTAACATCATCAATATGTGACTAAGTATTCCATGTCTCCAAGTATCATTTAGAAGATCTCTTCATGAAACCTGCAGTAACATCATTCTCTTGGCCCATTTTCTTCATGAAAGAAGAACTATCACACCAAAATCACTTCATCAATATGCAACTTTAGTAATCATCCATAATATCCTTATATGTAATTCACCCATCAATGATATCCCATGACATATAGATAGTAGTATGTATATATATTCTCATCAATGAGAAAAGTCATCAATAACAAACCATGACCTCACCATAATTGATCAAACTTTTTTAGTAACCCATCTCCTTGTTACCAACAAGGGCAACAATCCTCAAATAATATACCATGTGTAGCACATCATGTACATGTTAGAACCAAGCACTATAGGCAACATCAGACATAACTGCACCATATGAAAATTATGCATCTTTGAAGGCATAATGACAACAACATAAAAGTAATGAGTAACACTCATCATCATCAAATAATGAGGTTGTGTAATCAAGATTTGTTTATCTCCTTGAACTTATGTACCATATGCATTATCAAAACAATCTTCTCTCATCATAAATATTATCAGTAGCATCCTAACAAATATGTGGCTCAAGAAATATATAAGTATCATCCATGATTTCATCATAGGCAACCCATGACCACAACATATCATGATGCATCATTAAAAAACTTCATCGACATAAGCATAATTAATATAAGGATCACTATGTAACAAGAAATTCTCAAGAAATCATAATTCAAACAATGCATTGTTAGAAGCATAGCAAATACTCCCCCTAAACCTGTGCCAACTGTTCAGTGTTAGGTTTATTGCATTTCCATGATCTTGGGTCTAGGATAGAATCCTAAAATATCTAACACTACCAAACCAATAATCTCAACAATGCTACTTTGCACAGCGAAATATAAATGATAGCAAATCACACGTGCATAAAATATAGACAATTTTTTACATTTTTCAACCCAACTTCGTTATATTAAACAACATATAATATAACAGTCCAGGGCTCCTGAACCAAGAATAATGGGCCTAATACATCCACTAGTACAAGTTACAGACTAGGGCTTGGTGTCAATACGTCGATGACATATTTGTCATCAACAAGATAGTTTGATTATCTAGTTGATGAAGTCGACTCTCTCAGCTCACCTCGGTCATACCATGTACCTACCTGGTCCTTTGGTTCTCGATCAGCATTTCCTGCCTCTATCAATGCTCAAATTCCATCTAGCCACTGAACCTTGGTTGTTAATCTGCTCTGTGGTTTTTCCTTAGTCTATTAAGGGCACAACACATCAAGACTCCTATCGAGTTTTTCACATCTCCACTTGTGAACAACTCTCAACTGCCCACTACTTCTCCTCAGTTACTCAGGGACTTCAACCCAATATGGTCTTCCTGTATTGTACCATTGAAGACCAACATAAGGCACAGAGGGATGCCACCTATCACTACAAGATGTCCATCTCCCACAATGAACACGGGCTAAGAGGAGTACTGATTATCTATTGTAGAAGTCCTTCTCCACACACAAGTCTCGGGCTCCATAAACTGCACTTGGTTGATCAGGCCCTTCAACTCAAGCACTACCTCCCTCATAACTACCTTTGTCCATCAAGGTGTTTCTCACTTGGCTTCAACTTGGTCACTATCATGTTGTGCTCCAGCAGAATATAAGTGCCCAATCCATGTTCACACTTGGTCCACTCTCACATTGCCCTCCAACAGTCCATGAGTGACCAAGCCCACGTTGTATCATCTGCACCTAGTTAGGGCATCCTCACACCTAGGACACCCTTACACATGGTTGACCACAAACTTCTCATCAACTGTGCTTTGCTTCTGCAATAAATGATTTATTGCACAAATCTAGGATTCTATTGTAGTGACTACAACACCCTCCAAAATTTTGGCCTGCATCCAATTTCAAAGCCTCCTTTGAGATTTCTACTTGATGACTACACGCACCCAGGTCCACTCTGTGAGCTTGTGCGAGTCTTCGCACCCACCTTTCTTGATCATTCCACCGACAACGTTTAGACATTGATGTCAATGTCATGCTTGCGACCATGTTTTGGTAATACACAAGGTCTTTTCTTCGTGTGTACTTGTTGTGTTCACTATGTAAACATCCATTGTGCTCACAATGGAGTCATATACACTTTCACGCAAACGTCGTCACAGTCAACCAACAATCAATCAGAAGCATCGTGCTTGCCGCTCACACAGTTAGTCAGTCATGTTAAGCATGAGTGTATAGATGGTTTGGGTCGTCTCATTGTCAAGTCATCTAAGTGTGTGTTTGCAAGTTCATGTATGGAACTTTTCACTCCCTCACACACTTAGTCATTTTTAAAAATAACCAAGCAAGCCATTTCAGGTTGCCCTACCCATAAGAAGATCAATCAACCTTCATGTTGGTCAACTAGAGATTTTGATGCGGCAGTCACCCCAGAACTAACTCCCCTCAAAAATTGTATAGAGGCTGCAAACCTTTCCCACTCTGCTAACTGAGAAAATTGCACAGACAGGATGGACAAACACTCAGTGCCCATCCCTGTCTCCCTCATAAAATTGCGTAGTTTTTCCAGCCAGCCCTCCAGTCAGTCGACCAGCCGCTCACTCAGAAAATTGGGAAATTTTCATAAGTAAGCCCTCTGCTACCCAGCAGTCTGCTTAGCTCAGAAAATACGTAGAGGTAATTAGCAGGCCAGCTTCCCAACATCAGTGCATATTTTCCCACTAGCAGCTCTGAGAAGGTAACTGCCAGTTCCCTCCAAGAATTGCGCAATTTTTATTGTCAGATGTTAGGTCCCTATAATACTAGTGATTACCCCATTACTATTGTATTTGTATCCATTATTAATATTGTTGTGCCCCTATTGTCCCCATATTGTTATTACTGTGCCCCATAGAATCCCTCTATTTTTATTTTTGTGGCTTTATATTATTATTTTTAGGTCGGTGGGTTATATGTGACTCTTAGACTCCCAATATATAAAAAGGAGGTTTGTCATTTGAATCATCCAAGAATTGTTCATTTATGTCATGTAAAGGAGGTTTCCCCTCGAAGAGGCTGAATTATAAGGCGTTGATCTATCTTTTCTATCTTTTTGTGAGCTGGTTTCATAACATTTGGTATCAGAGCTTTGGATTCTAGGGTTTTGCTGTCCAAATAGGTCATCGTGGCATTTTCACTATAACTTCTTTCTGCGACGTTTCAGAAGCTAAAAAAAACCATTTGATAAGAAATCACACTAAACCTCAGGTCCAAATTTGAAAGCTTTTTGGACTATATTTGCAGAGATATGATCTAAGGAAGTTGGTCTTTTTGCAGACTCCTGAATTACATTCCAAACAAGTGACCTGGGGAAAATCAACATAACTCTCTCTCTGAGCATTGGATTGAAATTTTGTAAGAAGGTACAAAAATAGGATGGATTTTATTTTTTGGTATATATTTTTCAGAGCCAAAGGTCGAAATAGTGACTCGTGGCACGTCGTACAATTTCGCTCTACTAAACTAGTCTATAATGAGGTCATTGTGGGAGATTTGGCATAACTCTTCCCTGGAGAATCCAATTTGGATCATACTGGTTTCACTGGAAAGAGGACACAGAGGGCTACTGCAGGTCACAATTTCAGAACTAGATGATCCGAAATTATAGAGATACATCATATTCAATATCAAGCTCCTACAAAGTGAAAAAAGGTGTGTAGTTTTTTTAAATTTTTCCATAAGCTTGGTTTGAAAAAATAGTTTGAATGAATTCAAAGGGCATAGTAAAGCATTATTATTGGTAATTGATGCCCTGAGGAAAGAAAATGCAAACACCTTGTAAGCAACATGAAAGATCTAGCATGACTCATGAAGAAGAGGAAGAAATGCAACATGATATATAAAAATTACGAGACCAAGTGCAACAAGTGTCACTTGCACAAAAAGTAACATAATCTGAGATGGATGGTTTATAGAAAGATGTAGAAGCTAAGATGGATGGTTTAAAGAAAGGCATAGAAGCTAAGATGGATTGTTTAAAGAAAGGCGTAGAAGCTAAGATGAATGACGTGGAAGCTAATATGGATGATTTGAAGATATATTTGAAGACAAGTATGGAAGATTTGAAGATAGATTTGAAGACAGATTTAACAAAGTTTCTACAAGAAATTATTACTAATGGTGAAAGGGTAGTAAAGGAAACTCATGATGAGAACAAAAGAAATATTAATCATGATTTCATAGACTCTAATGCTGGACCGAAGACCCACCATATTCCAAAAATCGATATGAGCAAGTTTGATGGCAAGGATCCTGCAACATGGATATTACACATGGAGCAATTTTTCGATCTCAATAATGTGCAAAACACATAAAAGGTACGTATTGAAACTTTATACTTGGTACCAAATCAGTTTGTATGGTATCAATGGCTTTGCTCTTGTAAACAAATTATCACTTGGGCAATTTTTACGGAAGAATTGACAGCACATTGTGAGGATACAAAAAGAAACACTTTTTTTAGCCAATCGATAAGTCTCAAACAAAAGGGTTCAATAATGGAGCACATTGAGGAGTTCCAAAGATTGAACATAAGGGTAAAAAATATTCTAGAGGAGCATAGGATTGATGTGTTCATAGGGACTTTAAAGGATAATATCAAACATGATGTTCACCTTTGGGAACCTGATTCATTAGAGAAGGCATTCAGGTTAGCAAGGAAAATGGAAAGCAAAATTATGGCAATCAGGAAGCATACCACTCACAACTATAAAGATGGAAGTGTTTTTGCCCCTAGTCTTCCACAACCTATAAGGTTGACACCACAAAAATTGGAAGAAAAAAGAGCAAAAGGGCTTTGTTAGAGTTGTGATAGCAAATAAACTAAAGGTCATAAGTGTGTTGAGAAGAAATTATTCTACATAGATTGTGAAGAGGAAGAAGAAAAGGAGCAAGAAAGGTCAAAAGAAGAGGATATACTCCAAGAACAAAGCCTATATAAAGAAGAAATGAATCCGACCATATCTTGTAATGCATTGGTGAGAATTACCACTACTCAAACCATCAAGATAGAAGGACAAATCAAGAAGAAAAAGGTAATAGTGTTGATTGATTGAGGAAGTACCCACAATTTTATTCATTGTAAGGTAGCAAAAGAATTGAATTGCTTCCTATTTCCAGCACCAGAGTGTCAAGTGATGATTGCAAATGGAGGAACAATAAATTTCTCTGGAAAATGCCATAATGTCAAGCTATCCATGGGAGAATATGTATTGACTAGCCCAATTCTTTCCATTGCAATGGGAGGTGCTTATGTTGTACTAGGAGTCTAATGGCTACAATACTTGGGTACAATAGCTTTTAATTTTCAAGAACTTTTCATCAAATTTTCTATGGAAGGAAAGGAAGTTGAATTAATGGGTATTGCAGGGAAACCAGGAAAGATAATTAGCTCTAATGGTATGAGAAAGCTTCTAAAAAAGGAATAAAGAGGTGTAATTGCACAATTATGTTCGCTAGATGTTTCCACATCGGAATCATCTATTTCTCCAAATCTCCAAAAAGTCTTGGATAACCATTCCAAGGTATTTGAGACTCCCAAAGGTCTCCCACCTATTCATGATCATGATCAAGCTATTCATCTGATTCCAGGAAGTGTTCCTCCAAACATCAGGCCGTATAGATATCACTATGTCCAAAAGAGTGAAATTGAACGTATGGTTGCAAAAATGCTAGAGGCTGGTATAATTCAACCTAGTCAAAGTTCTTTCTCTACTCCAGTAGTATTGGTGCACAAGAAGGATGGATCACGACACATGTGTCCGGATTATAGGGAGCTCAACAAGCTCACCATTAAAGATAAGTTTCCCATTCCAGTCATTGATGAATTACTGGATGAATTGCATGGATCAATTTACTTCACCAAGTTGGATCTTTGTTCAGGATATCATCAAATCAGAATGAAGACTGAAGACATTCTGAAAACAACATTTAGAACT
>APFE031561579.1:34838-69646 GCA_000404065.3 Pinus taeda | reverse complement strand
CTTCGTTGCTTTGTATCTGATAAAACACACAATGGGTCAAAATGGTTGCCTTTGGCTGAATGGTGGTATAACACTTCCTTCCATACAGCAACAAAAATGACCCCATTTATGGCACTTTATGGATATTAGCCACCATCCATCACATCATATTTAAGAGAAAATTCCAAGGTTCAAGCAATGGAACATCACATCGAACATCAACAACAAGTCCTCCAACTCTTAAAGGATAACCTCGTGTTGACACATAATAGAATGAAACAACAGGCAGATCAACATCACAGTGAAAAAAGTTTGGATGTAGGTGATTGGGTATTCCTACGGCTACAACCATATAAAAAAATGTCCCTCAAGCAAGCTAAGAAGGATAATAAATTATCACCAAAGTATTACGGTCCATACAAGGTGTTGCAAAATGTTGGTACTATGGCATACAAATTGGAGCTTCCTGCACCTTCTCGAGTGCACCAAGTTTTCCATGTTTCATGTTTAAAGAAGGTTATAGGCGACAAGCTCCCAGTTCAAACAACATTGCCAGAACTTGAGGAGGAAGGAAAAATTATATTGGAACCAGAAGTAGTCATAGAAATAAGAACTCAACAGCTACGAAATCAATCAATTTCAGAGTATCTCATCAAGTGGAAGAACTTATCTACTAAAGATTCGACATGGGAGGAAGAAAATTTTATACAAAAGCATCTAGAACTACTCAAGCGTTGAGGACAACACTTTTTTGAAAGAGAGGGGCATGTTAGGTTCCTATAATACTAGTGATTACCCCATTACTATTGTAGTTGTCTCCCTTATTAATATTGTTGTGCCCTATTATCCCCATATTGTTATTACTGTGCTCCATAGAATCCCTCTATTGTTATTTTTGTGGCTTTATATTATTATTGTTAGGTCGTCTGGGTTATATTGTAACTCCTTAGACTCCTATACATAGAAAGGAGGTTTTGTCATTTGAATCATCCAAGAATTGTTCATTTATGTCATGTAAAGGAGGTTGCCCCCTCTAAGAGGTTGAATTCTAAGGCGTTGATCTATCTTTTCTATCTTTTTGTGAGTTGGTTTCATAACACCAGTGTCCCAATAGCTAATTGCCAGTTCACTCTAGGAATTGCGTAGTGTTTTCTCCCAAGGTCCCGGTAGCCAGCTGCCTGTTCCCTCTAGGAATTATGCAGTTTTGGCTGCCAGGCTCTCGCTGCTTGCTCCTTTAAAAAATTGCACAGATTTTGTCTGCCCAGACTTCCCATAGCCTGGACTGTTCCTCTAAAAATTTGCACAATTGTTTCCTCCACCTAAGCCAGACCTCGTGGATAGTCACTGTAGATCTGGATTTCCCATCTCCATCACCCAGTGACCTCTATGCAATTTTCATTAGCAGTTCCCATAGCCTCCATCCCACCTCACAACCTTGTCTCCTCTCCTGATCACTTGCATCCAACATGATAATGCATCATGTTAAACTATGAGGTTTATGGATTTGATGTCATATCATCATGAGTGAGTGCAGATACAGGTAAATCAACAAACATGGCACGACGATAGATGGGATGAACAAAGGGAGAACCTGTAGAAGGACATGTTCGCCAACAGATGAATAAATGATGCATGCAAAGAGACGTGCTTGTGAACAGACAATGATGCAAAGATGTGTTCGTAGATGGACGGATGGACGAACATGAAAGGATGTGTTTGCACACGGATAGACAGAAGAACATGCACTTTTTGCGAACTGACGAACCTGTCAAGCATGGAAACATGCAAGTAAGGAGTAACATGCAAATGCAACATCAAGTGAATCCAACAACCATCAAACGCTCTACACACTTTGCCATGCAGAGATGAAGTTGTGACATACCATGACGACATCCATCACCCAACAACACTACAACTCAACATGCAGACCAGCAACAGCATGAATGTACCAACACTTTCATGTCGAGTCTTGTCATGAGTCATGCCATCCACATCTCTACTGTGGGCCATATTGTTAATCAATGTAATTTAACGTGGAAGTCCAAGAGACCCACTTGTCATATGAAGATTCATGTAAAGTCGAAAGGTCATGGAAGTCAAACAGTCATGAAGGTAGTCAGACAACCACAAGGGTCACTTTCACCTTTGGCTATAAATACCCCCTCATTTGTACATGCAAGGGACTCTTTCACCTCGACTCCTCCCACATAGCCTTGAGAGTCTGTAATATTTTCTTTGAGGAGTAAGTAGTGGCTCCAATGCCCCACCCATGCGGTTAGTGATGTATGGTGTAACGATGTGTCTTGGAACTTTTGCTTAATTCAAAAGCCTACTAAGAGGCTAGCACATTTTCACACATGTACTTTAATTTTTGTAAGACTGATCTTGGACACTTGTAATGCATGTTGCTTTAACCTGTGTTTAACACTTGAACTCATTCACTTGTTGTAATACATATATATTAATGAAAATGTGTTGTATGAGTTGTAAATGTTGTCCTGCCCGTGTTGGTTACCTCCTTGGACATCAAATAGACCTTTCATGAAAACTTGTTATAACAAGCATCGCACTCATGCAGACTCCTCCACTATCTGTTGTATGTGTTATATTTCCTTGTGTGTTGTGATTGCCACATTCGTGTGGACTTCTCTTCGGAAGCTGTGAACATCCTATTGTGTTGTGTTTTCCTAACAGAGTTGGGGTTTCCTCCCATCCGACTTGGAACTCTCTCTTACCCTCTCCCTCTGTAGTGAAGAACCATTGACATAAGTAACACTAGAAATCACGAGGCACGCGAACCTCAATACTCAAAGACAAAGAAAACCAATCTCAATACTTTAAGATAATGGCAACCGGTCCATCATACTAGATGGGACTCCCACACCAAATGGTGTGAGGTCTAGTTTGGACTTCATACCGAGGTGATCTCCTGAATGTTGGTGAGTCCATCACTAGAAGGAGGGGTTGAAGTTGTATATGGATGAACTTCCTCTCACATTCACTCATCAAACATCTGGTCAATGCAGTAACTCGCACTCCCTCTCACCTATGCGCGACTCTCCAGTTGGTTACTTCTCACCTCCCAAGACTAAACAAACAATTCCATATCATCACCTTAGCTCCGTGCATCCCATCACCTGCCAATTTGCGAAAATAGTCAAACTAATCCTAGGCATACAACATCTTCCATGCACATCAAGGAAACCAAAAACCAATCCCACAGGAGTTGTTGTATCATCAATGGAAGAAGCAGTTCTTGCCACACTTGAAGGTCTAGCAGAAGTTGTTAAAGATGGAGAGGAACCTCTAGTCTTCTAACAAGGGGAATGAGACACCCTTTTGATCTTGGGATCAGACTCTGGTATAGGAGGTGGAGGGGAAGGTAGCAGAGGAGGCGGAGGTAGAGATGAACCAATGGACTCAGATCTGGAACCGTTAGATTCTGAAAAAGAGGAGGAGGATGATGAAGAAGAAGAGATGGCTGACCAAAATCTAGAATGGCTAACTCAAGGACCATTGGCTCTCACGGGTTATTTGCACAAGATGCCAAAGAAAGTAGAGAGAATGAACAACAAGTTCAACCCTAATAGTAGAGTGAAGGCAGAAGACCATCTTGACAACTTCTACCTACAACTGCAAACCCTTGAGGTATGGTATGACGATGTAGCATGTAGATTGTTTCCATGTACCTTGGGTGGTTGTGCAGCTGCATGGTATCACAACCTTCCACCAAACTCGATACAGAACTAGGGTTCATTCAAATGCATCTTTCTTGAAAATGTTTGCGAATGATAATACTCCATCTATGTTACTCAAATAATTGGGAAGCCTGAAGATGGAGGGGAAAGAAAAGGTAAAAGATTTCAATTAGATGTTTACACACATATTGAACAAGTTTGCAGTGCATGCCAAACCTCATGGCTCCATCATTTTTTATTACTACATGTCTACACTGCTGACCAACATTGCACAATTTTTCAAGCGAGTTGTAAAACCAACACTATTGGAAAACTGCGAAGAGGCTATTTTTGTTGAGAAAGACTTGCGCGTGATTGGAGTCATCATGGATGATGAACCAGCAAATGACTCCAAAGATGTTAGTAGAAAGTCCCAGGCGATGGTGAGCAAAGGTAGAGATAAGGAAACAAATGATATCAAAACCCTCACTCGCCTCGTTAAGAACTTGACAACTAAGGTGTACAAACTTAAACAATGGAAAACGGACACGTCTGCAAGCAACCATCTTCCCAGACAAAGACAAGGAAGAAGTTCATCAGGAAGCAATCAGTACACTCCAAAAACTGCACAGAGCTCTATGTTCCACCTTGATCAGTGCAAAAATTCTTAGTTCTGTTCATTCCATGAAGAACATCACCCTGAGAACTCTTGCTCGGACTGGAAGTGAGTCACAAGCTCTGCATGCAGCCATACATTTGACGTGGAAAACAATATGGAGGAGCAGCCAAATGACAGAGATAATGATCAATATGCTACACCTAATGAAGCATCAAGTTCTGGGAATGTGGTGAACATGTATCAATGCTCGCAAGAAGTGTCGAAGGTGAACACCGAGAAGTAGCCCCCAAAGAAAAATGATGGTTACAATCTTAGGAGTAAATTAGCCCCCCTTACGCTTTGGGAGGCCCAAGAAAAGATGAGACTGTTGTTGAGGAAGGTTGATCCACTAGCCGAACCAAAGTATAAAACATAGAGAAAGTCTGGGAAGACATATGCGGACAAGAGTATGTCCATCAGCAGCAACAAAACACTCCACCAGATTACACAAACATTAGTCCTACCACAGGCACCTCAGTGAGTCTTCCACTTCTTGACTACAACATTGTAGATGACATGAAGAAAACTCATGTGAAAATCAGTTTTTTAAAGTTAGCTAAGATCCAGAGTCAACAAGACATCATGCTACGTGCATTAGGATAGACAACAATGAACAACACAAAATCTACCAGAAACGGAGCAAGAACACCTCTCAGATCACTTTCCACTGTACTAAAAACACTCTAGATGGAAGAAGTAAACTCAAGTTTCCCTCCATTCCTGCTCTCATTTGAAGTTTTTAACTGTAATTTTCACAATGGCTTGGTTGATTCTTGCACAACAACCAATGTCATGCCACTCTCCATTGATAAAAAGATCAATGCACAATGGAGTGAGACATCCGTGCGAATCATCCAAATTGATAGAACATATGTAACAACCATTGGTGAAATTTGAGACGTGATCCTCTAACTATCTCATGACAATAAAGTCCACCAATGCATCAACATTGTCATTTTGGACATACCGGAAGCATACGATCTACTACTCAGCAAACACTGGTCTATCAAGTTGAACAGATATTTTCCTATAGACTGGTTGCACATGTGGCTTCGGTGCAAGGGAAAAAACAACCAAATCTTGGTGTTGTCCAAGAGGTATATGAGGCACAATGTCACTCCCATCAATGGTGAGAACGAAACATTAGTCTTCGCAGAACTTATGTTTGACAACTACCTCCTAGTGGCAATGTTGGGGTGTTACTCTGCATGACCAGCTCCAACCCCACCAGACATGCAATTGGGACTCCTTCCTTGCCCAACTGATGGTAATGAGACATGTATAGTACATTGTACCAATACTAGCAGTAGGAGTAGTAACAGTAGTAGCAGTAGTACAAGTGCATCAAACGGTCCATGTACAGACAAGTTATGGACCATGTACTTTGATGGATCAAGGACGTGGATGGATTAGGAGTCGGGTGTGTCTTTATCGACCCATACAATAGGAAGCATCTGGTTTCAAGTTGCTTGGATTTGAATTGCATGAACAAGGTTGCTAAGTATGAAGCACTAGTGTTGGGCTTGGAGAAAGCCATTAGCCTCAGCGTGGTCGTTCTCAAAGTGGTAGGTGATTCAAATATAGTGGTATGATAGGCACATAACACCATTCATTGTTTATCACCGCATCTCAAAATTTACCAGCAAGAGGTATGGAGATTGATCTCTAACTTCCAAGCATTTAACATCACTATTGTACCACATACGCGTAATGCAGCAGCCAATGCTTTGGAAAACATAGCTTCTAGAATGTCACCGATTAGGGATAGGACTACTATTGAAATTTTGTATAAGCCATCTATCTCAGATAACATAACTGACTTACGCGTGTTTAATGATGATCAACATATACTACATTTCATGGCCAATGCTGACATCTTCAAATATGCAGCGATAGATTATGACTAGCACAAGCCCTCTCTGCAAATAGAAGCTGGTAACAGAAAAGGCCACCTAATCACAAAGGGTGTTGCATCTTTGGAGAAGCTTTATGACTTCCAAGAACATTTTCAGGGGCCAAGGAACAACAAAACCCACAACTCAACCATGATGCATGACCTAATCAACGTGGGAATAGAACAAGCTTCAAAGTTCGTCAATTTCGACACATGTTACACACAGCAAGAGCGCCAACCCTTTTTCTTCCTATTCAAACAATACCAAGATGTGTTCACGTGGACATACGATGATCTAAAAAATTATGACGCGGATAATCCAACACATCATATCGATCAAAGAAGGGGTCAAGCCATATCAACAAAAGCAAAGGAAAGTACATTTGTCGCTTGATCCCCTCATACAGAAAGAGCTCACCAAGATATTGGATGCACAGATCATATACAAAGTTCATCATTCCCCGTGGGTTTCAAACCTTGTTCCTGTATGCAAGAAGTCAGGGAATTCACTTGTGTGTTGATTTACAGAACGTGAACCGTGCCTCGGAGAATTACAACTACCCCATGTTGTCTATGGACCACATTCTGCAAATAGTATCTGGGGCACAAATGTTTTCCTTACTCGATGTTTTTTCAAGATACAATCAGGTTCTGGTATGAGAACTTGATAGACTTAATACTTCCTCCAGTACCATGTAGGGTACGTTCGCTTACAGAAAAATGTTGTTTGGGCTTGTGAATGTAGGCATAACCTTTCAGCGTGCCATGGAAATTTCTTTTCGTGGACTTATCAGATAGAGCGTAGTGGTATACCTCGATGACATGATGGTGTTCTCAAGAAGACGTGAGGACCACATATGCCATATGAAGAATTTTTTTGAGCAATTCCAGAAATACAGGATTACCTTGAATCCCAAAAAGAGCGTATTCGTAGTGTCTAAGGGGAACCTCCTTGGACACACTTTTTCCAAAAGCAGGATCAAATAGGATCCAGACCGGGTCCAGACTATTACACAGATCCCTCACCCAGCCAATAAGAAATCCATGCAATCCTTCTTAGGCAAGAAAAACTTCCTTTGGAAGTTCATCTTTGATTATGTGCAGATAATCAAGCCCATGTTGGACATGATCAAGAAAGATGTAGTATACAACTAGGGCAAGAGGGAAGAGTATGCATTCACACATATCAAGTAGGCTATTACAGAAGCGCCTACACTCTACAACCCAGACTTCAAGAAGGATTTCCTACTATACACCTTAACCTCTGATAATTCACTCGTTGCAGTACTCACTCAGAAGGACGAGATGAGTAATGAACGTCTCATTTCCTTCATGAGCGCAAGTATGCAAGGACCAAAACTCAACTACCACACCATTGACAAGCAAGCATATACAGTTTACAAGGTGGTGAAACACTTCAGGCCCTACTTGCTGAAGAGCCACTGCATAGTCTACGTCCCTCACCCAGAAGTATGCACATTGGTTGTACAGCAAGAACTGGGTGAATGATGTGCAAAAATGGATGATAGGCTTGCAAGAATATGATCTTGAAATCAAGCCAGTTCACATGATTAAAGGACATGGGCTATGCAGACTTGCAGCTGAAGGAGTACATGCACTGAAGAGTGAAGAAGAGCTTGCCGGCTGGGAGCAGGAAGTTGAGATGTATGTTATAAGGCAAGAAACGCCCACTGAAGACACAACCTCTTGGTATGCATATGTATGCCAGTGCCTTGCACATGGCATCGTATCCTCTCACTTTCCCATTAGACAAAAGAGGGCATTACGCCTCAAATATTTAGCGTCTCAATCGGTGCACGGAGTGCTTTACATGAAGCATCACAACGAAGTTTTGCTCAGGTTCCTGGAGGCACATGAATTAGAGAAGGTATTACAAGATCTGCATGATGGACTTGTTGGGGGTCACTTTGTAGGAAACACTACTGCACACAAAGTTATGCGAGCCGCTTTTCACAAGCCCACATTATTCAAGGATTTATATGCTTATGCTTGCAAGTGCCCGATCTATCAGCGATGCACTGTGTTGACGATGCTGGACCTGCCAGTATGTCAAGGGATCTCCATGGTAAGAAGTCCAAATTAGACCTTAGACCATTTAGTGTAGGAGTCCCAGCAGTGGGTCGTATGGTAATTCTTTGACCGCAATTTTGTACAGAGGCAAGTAAGATAACTTTGTTTGTAGCAAGGGTGTGACTGTTGTAGTAAGACAAGGAAGGTGCATGAGAGGTTCTAATACATGGGGTTTGAGATGAGTGCGCCCCTTGGCAATGTATAATAGTACTTGGCTTGGAAGGGAACACGCGAGAAAAGATACATCACAACATGGAAGGAAAGTTAGCAAGCAATCCAAAGTGATGGTTAAACCAACAACACATTTCAAAAAGATTCGTGCATACTTATATAGAATAGTTTATACATGCATGTGTAAGAAAGAAAATACATATATCATTTAGAGTAAACCAGATAGCATAGAATACAATACAACATATGCATGAAAAGTGCTGGCTCTTATTATATAAACAACTGTAAGTTCTAGTCATACGACACATCCATGTCCGACCACTAGTTCTAATAGTGGAATGTTATAGCCACATCTGCTTCTCCTCCAAAGAGATGTACTAGCTCCGCGTAGTGGAGAAACAAAGGCGTATTAGAATACTATCGAAGCTCTCCCCAAGATAGTCTTATCGGAATCTTGGCTGACCAAAAGCCCCTACAATGAGTTATGAGGGACTATTTATAGCAAAGGGTGGGGTGACCCTTGACATTCCCCTTTGTGACAGTTCAACTACCCTCATGACTCCTCATCTACTCTATGACTATTACATCCAACTATTGACACTTGACTTTCACTTGACAAGACATTACATTACAATGCACATGTACTCATGTGAGACAACATGGCTTGAGCGAGCCATGCAAGACATCACTGACACTCTGTCCATTGTGATGAGACCAAATCCTTAACATGCTTGTGATGGTGAAGGTGGTGAACTGATGCCAAGCTTGGTATTTCTACAACTTGATCTCCTACCAGATGAGAGCGGTGCCACTCAGTCGAAGATATGCTAATTCGATCTTGGCCTCATCTTCCTAGATCTGCTGAATATAGAAATAAACCTCGATATGTCTAATACAATTGTTTAGTTTCTATGCATTGTATTCTCCATTATATGTGGGAAAATCAAACTTCACATCTGGCTAAAAAAATTCCTTCTTAGATGTATTTCTATGATACCTATTAGAGTGATGAGAAGAATAAGAAGAATAATTGTCACTAGAGGATGGAGAGGGTGTTTCAAGAGGCTCTCCTCTTCCACCTGCATTATTTACAAAGGCATTTTCATCTGGTTCTTTCTTCTCAGGCTTGATAGTCTTCTCATACTCTACAAACTTGTCAAATTTCTCTTCCATGGTGAAGAAGATCTTGCGATAATTTCGCTCTTCCTCCATTTGAGCTTCCTCATCTACCATGTTTTGTCTTCATGGTGCACTCCCTGTTTCAAGATCAAAGGATTTAAGTTTCCCTTTTCCTCTTTGGAGCTTGTTCCTGGTTAGAATTCACTCATGCGACTCACATCAAGAAGACTTACTCTGATACCAAACTTGATCCAGATATTTTACTTCATCGATGCATCTAGAATTTCATATAAAAGTGCATGTAACCAAGTAAATTAAATACAAAAAAAGGAGAGGAAATAAAAATAAACCATGAGATCAAAAACACAAAATGATTTTGTTAGGCCAATCAATAACTCCATTTGGCAGAAAAACTGATTCATTTTATTCCATCAGGTATGTTATTGTTATATACAAAAGGGTGTGACCGCTCAGTTCATCTCCTGATGACTATTCACATTCCTAATTTAATTATTTACATAAATTCACCCAATCGTGAGGATTAGGTGTCAACATTCCCCCCCTTAATCTAAAGGGATGTTGGTGAGTCCAAGCATTGTTCTGAATCTTTCAAGCTTTTCTCTCAAGCACTTTGGTGAAGATGTGCAATTTGTCTTTGTGGAACAATGATGGAGATGGATTGTTTTGGCCTCAACATGATGTCAGATCAGATGATATTTAGTATTGATGTGCTTTTTTCAATCATGGAACTTTGGGTTCTTGTCCAACTTTATTGTAGAGGTGTTTTCAATCATGAGTGGAGTTGATTGTACTTGTTTTACCTGCAAATCTTCAAGAATTTTCCTGAGCCACACAATTTCTTTTGTTTCTTCAGCTATTGCCACATATTCTGCTTCTGTTGTGGAATCTGCTGGAACTAATTGTTTGCGTGATCTCTAGGAGACGACTCCTGATCCAAGACTCATAGCATATCCTGAAGTAGATACCCCAGTTTCTTTGTCTCCATCGAAGTCTGAATCAGAGTATTCGATCAAACTGAAGTCATCTACCTGTGTGTACTTGATTGCAAAGTCTTGAGTTCCCTTCAACTACTTTAGAACTCTTTTTGCAGCAGACCAATGTCCCTCACAAGGATTTTTCATAAACCTGGAGAGGATTCCAACAGCAAATGAAATGTCTGGTCTGGTAGTAGTTAGGTAGTTGAGACTTCCTGCAAGCTGTCTATACTTTGTTGCATCCTCAAATAGATGTGAGCTTTAAGTTTTGTTCCATTAGAGTAGTAATAGGATTGCACTCTGTCATGCCAAACCTGTTCAACAAATCTCCAATGTATTCCTTTTGAGAAAGAAATATGGACTTTGGATGTTGGGTTACTTCAATGCCAAGATAGTATTGAACATAGCCCAAATCAGTCATTTCAAAACCTTTCCCCAATTCCTTCTTTATGGATGCAATGTAGCTTTCATTGTTCCCTGTCATTAAAATATCATCTACATATACCACAAGATATACAACTATTTTGCAAACTTTCTTGACAAATAAAGTTGCATCATCAAGATCAAAATGATTGAAGTTGAGTTTCAAAAGATGCTCAGTTAGTTTTTCATACCAGGCTCGCAGTGCTTGTTTGAGGCCATACAAGGACTTCACAACTTTGCATACTTTATGTTCATGTCCTTTCACAACAAATCCTTCAGGCTAAGACATAAAAACATTCTCTTTTAGATCTCCATTCAAGAAGGCAGCTTTTACAACCATTTGATGGACGTTCCAACCGTTCTGAGTTTCTAGTGCAAAGAGTGTCCGAATGGTGGCCCATTTTGCTATGGGGGAAAAAGTTTCCTCATAATCGACCCCTTCCTTCTATGCAAAACCTTTTTCCACAAGCCTAGCTTTGTG
The DNA here is from genome assembly GCA_000404065.3 of Pinus taeda. NCBI lineage: Eukaryota > Viridiplantae > Streptophyta > Pinopsida > Pinales > Pinaceae > Pinus > Pinus taeda. The sequence goes on along the minus strand of APFE031561579.1, from coordinate 58,158 downwards.
CTTTTCAAGTGAGCCATCAGCTTTGTCTTGTTCTTGTAGACCCACTTGCAGCCCAATTGGTTGGTTCCAAATGGAGGATCAACGAGCTTCCAAGTGCCATTCTTTATGAGGGCATCATACTCCTTTTGCATCGCTTCTTTCCATTCATCATGAGAAGCATCTTCTTTAAAGGAATTTGGTTCAAAATATGTAGACAAGCTTAATTCACAATCATAAGAAACATCCATATCAACAGGTGAATTAGAGTCATCTACATCACCTCCATTTTTTCGGTTTGAATTTCTGGTTCCTGTTTTTCCAATTCCATTAGGATGAACATTTTCAAGTGCCTTAGTCAGCCACTTTGAGGGACCTTTCTGAGATGGTCCAAGATGCTTTGTTGATTGAGTTGGGACTGGATCAAGATTGAGTCTCCCAATTCTATCAATTACATCACTTAAAGCACCATCCATTGTTGGAGTTTCATGTGGGGGAGAGTGTTCTTCAGAAGAAGATTCCACATGTTGATCTAGTATAGGAATCCCCCCTTCAAGATGTGGAATCTTATTATCAAATTCTTGAAATGATTTTGTTTTTGCAAATCTATCCAAGCGACCAACTTGCCGCTCAACAACATTGTCAGATTTGGATGATTAAAGAAAAATTACATCTCTAGATACAACAAATTTTTTATTTACTTCATCATAGAGGCAATATGCTTTGGAGGTGTTTGAATACCCCAAGAAGATACACTTACAACTTCTAGCACCAAGTTTTTTCTATGTACCTTTGGTATCAAAGCATAACAGGTGGAACCAAAGACCCTGAGATGTTTTACCAAAGGAACATGTCCATACCACAATTCATAAGGAGTCTTGTTTCTTATAGCATTTGATGGACATATAAGCTTTATATATGCAGCACATAGAACAGCATCATCCCAAACCATTATCTTTACATTTTTGAAGAAAAGCATGGATCGTACCATATTCGATATTTTTCTATTCATTCTTTCAGCTACACCATTCTGTTGGGGATTATAAGGCACAATTGTTTGATGTTTGATCCCATGTTGGCGAACATAGTTTTCAAATTCATTTGATGTGTATTCTTTTCCATTATCAGTGTGAATAGACCTAATATGAGATTGTGCATCATTTTCAATCCATTTATGAAAATTCTTGAATGTTTGAAAAGCATCAGATTTGTTCTTCAATAAATAAACCCAACACATTCTGGTGTAGTCATCAATAAACATCATGATATATTTATTTCCATTTACAGAAGAAATAGGCATTGGACCACATAAATCTGAGTAAATGAGTTCAAGTTTCCTACGTGTTCTTGAATGTGAATCATGAAAAGACTGTTTGCTATGCTTTCCTAGAATGCGAGCATCACATTGCTTAAGTTTTCTAGGAATTGTAGGCAAACCAGAAACACCATTTTTCTTCAATAAGTGGAGGCTGTCATAGTTCAAATGTCCAAATCTATCATGCCATAATAAACTTGATGGAATTGTACCTTCTTCATGATGAGAATTGTATGAGAAATATTGTGCATTAGCAGATGTTCCTTGTAGTTTGAGAAGCCTTTCTTCTTCTATTCCCCTCATGACAAGTGAGTGGTCAGATGCTTTTCTTACCTCAAGCTTTCCATCAAACATATGAATGGTGACCTTGTTGGTGGATGTGGACCAAGGAAAACAAGTTTCTCTTGAGTTGTGGGAGATATAGAACATGATCCAGAAGAAAGTCTGGAAGACCAGGAAGTTTAAGCCTGATTGTGCCAAGCCCTGATGGCTTGATTTTTGATTGATCTACAAAGTATACTGCTCCATCAACATTGTCAGCGAAATCTTCAAAAAAATCTTTTCTATGAGTCATGTGGCAAGTTGCTCCTAAATGAAGCAACCAATCATTTTTCCATGAAGCAAGTGAAGCATTAAACAAATCTTCATTTACTCCAATATTACATTGTGCCTCAACATAGTGAGTGGATTCAAGTGCTTTACCTTTGTCTGTATCATCAGTTTTACCTTTTTGTTGGTTTCTTTTCTGCCCAATTTTGTCCCACGGTAGCTTGCATGTAGAGGCATCATGTGAACCATTTCTTTTGTAGCGAGTACAATGCAAATATGCCTTTTCTCCTTGAGAATGTTTGCCCCCCCTGCCTCTGAAATATCTTCCACTTCCTCTTCGTCCACCTCTTCCTCTTATAGAATCTTGAGTAGGATGCTTTTCTTTATGAGCAAGGCACACAGTCTCTTCAGAAGATTCAGGCGTTGTCTTCTTTCCAAAATCTCTCTCTTTCAGCAAACTTTTTCACAAGAGAGTCAAAGGTTATATCTTTGAGATTTCCATTTGCTTGCAATGACTCAAGATAATTGGAGTAAGTAGGATAAAGTGCCTTGAGAAAAGAAATAAGAGGAATATCCAATTCAACCTTAGTGGATTTAATATCATGCATTATAGACTTTACTTCAGATGCAAGAGCAAGAGGATCATTATTTTGCAGTTCAAGAGTGAAGAGTTTAATCATGAGTTGAACGACTTCAAGTGCAGAATGTGAGTCATAGAGTTCTTACAGCTTTTTTAAAGCTTCAAAGGAAGTTGAATATGACAAAATATGGCGACTCACCTCTTCATTTACAGATGCTGCGATTAATGCATAAGCTTTGTTGTTCTTGTTTTCCCAAATGATGAGCTCTTTGTCTGAGGTAGGCCGTACTGGGTCATTGTCTCCTTCTCCGACACACACTCCTTTCCACAACTCATTGAAGATGAGGGTGTGTTTTATCATCCGGGACCATTCAGGGTAGTTCTCCTTTCCAGTGAGAACTATTCCTACCATGGAGATGATTGAATGCATTCTGTAAAAAAACTTTTGTTGATAGAAAAGAATACTTCTGCCAATATACAATAAAAATGTACTCAAAAGGGCATTCTCAAAGGGTATTATTGTCCACTAAGACTTCTAAGATAAGGTTTTCATGTACCCATTGAATCACTGTCATCACAACTTCAATACACAGAGAGAAAATGACTTTCAAAATGTATATGGCTACCAATAAAAACATTCAATGTATATGCAGTATACGACCTATTTTAAAAAGGGCTCAACGCATTATGGATGTTCTGCCTCCACCAAATATTCTGCTACAAAATTTATTTTATTTTATTTTTCGTTCAAATGTATGCTTTCAACTATTAGGCCACGTCAGGTATCAAAGCCAGCGTTTAATTATTTGAAAGGATATATCAAGCAGCGTTCAAATATTATAATAGTCAACGTTCAAATATACCATGACAAAGCATTCAAATAGACTATGACCAGGGTTCAAATATACCATGACAGACAACGTTCATAACCAGCGTTCAAATATACCAATAGTCAGCAACATGTCCGCTTGTTGTTCATGCAACAGTTAGCAAGAAGTCGTGGAAAACAGTGGGCCGCATGTCACATTCCTTTCAGAGCAGGAGGATGGTTGCTTCCGGGGATTTATTGTATGTAAATTCTTTGGATGTAAATCCTTCAAGGAAGGGCATCGGAGCATCGTGGTTTTGAGCATTAGACGACGCTAGACATCGTGGTTTTCAACATCCAAAACAAGACTTTTGTCTTCACGCCGGTACCGTTAGAAGATGTGGATAATAGTAAAAGGAACGACCTCCTGTTCACTTGCGTGGGAGAGTCTTCTTGAAGGGTATAATGGAATGAACACAACGTTCAATTTCGAGCAGTGCTCAAACGTCTCAAACTAGGTCAGGATGTTAGGGCCATTCACAAAAAAAAATTAACGTACAGTGCTTCTTTCTGGACAGTATGGACAGCACTGGATAGGACAACGCTTCAGAAGAGTAGGGTGCATGTTTTATAAATGGAATATGGCAAACAGACAAACATTCATGGACTGACACCTTCTAGCTAATAGAGAGCCAGGTAAAAGGAATATGCCAGACAGACAGAGGAGTTACAAGGAGCATGAGAGCTAAAAAGGAGCCCGCTCTGATACCATGTCAGGCCAAGCAGTAACTCCATTTGGTAGAAAAACTTATTCATTTTATTCCATTAGGTATGTTATTGTTATATACAAAAGGGTGTGACTGCTTAGTTCATCTCCTGATGACTGTTCACATTCCTAGTTTAATTATTTACATAAATTCACCCAAACGTGAGGATTAGGTGTCAACAGATTTTATTACAGAGTTAAGTCAGGGTGGGTTACATCTCTGGGCGCTTCTCAAAGTGGGGAGGCCTCTCCCATTAAATGGCAGCAAAAATGAATTACAATCAAATTTACATAAATGACCCTTATACCTCCATTTTCCGACATGGACTAAAAATGGAAAGCTTATATGCAAAAACGTACATCACTATTGGATTTGTGGCATGAAATCATGTCAAACAACTATAAACTTGACCATATTTTGAGCAAGTGACCTCTGGAGCTCCAAGGAATCTTCAGATTCCCTCAAGATTCCTTCCAAAACGATTCTCCCAAGATTCCTTAGGATTTTTTCTCGAAATCCATCCCCACTTCGGAACACTCCTGGTTCCAACTGCACTCGGCCTGTTATGTTGTGAGTCTGCCACTCCTTCTGCTTGCATGAATGTTGGGGTTTATGTAATATGATGAGGGAGGAGGTAACAAAGGTCGGGCCAACGACATGTTGGTTGGTGGTGTTGTGTTAAGGCGTTCAGTTGGGGAGGTCCCATGATCCAACCCCACGGGACCCTTGTTATGACGTGTTTGCATTAAATTTTTGTGCGATTTCATTTGAATACACAGCATAACTTTTTCGGCAGTTTCGTTGCCATTCAAATCTAGGGCCGCCTGTTGGCTAGCCACCCCACCTGGGTCGGGAAGGTTAGACCCCCACTAGCTCCTCCGTTGTAGCCGTTATATGGTTGGGCAAGCCTATGTATGTAGTGGCCCAACCCATATATATTATATGGTTTGATTATAATAACCATTCGGTTGGAGGAGTTGGTTGCTCGCTAACCGTATATATATATATATATATATATATATATATATATATATATATATAATAAGCCTAACTATACAAAAATATTTTGCCGAGTTTTCTAGGTCACTGGAAAAAACAAAGAGGCAACATATTCGCTCGTTCCAACTATCGGATTTCACGCATCGTCCCTTTGCCAAATTGTTTCCTTGTTAGTGACTACCACTTGGCCTACTTTGACCATAACTTTCACCATGAATATCTTGAGCATACGAACTAGGATTATAGTGTTGTTTACTCCGTTAGAATCAAGACACCAAGCAATACGATCTATTCTTGGTTTCACTTCAATCCAATGACTTTGATTTTTGAGCATTTTCAAGGACACTTCTATTTATGGAGCCAACTAGATCAAAAACAAACACCACATCTTACGAGGAGGCATAAAATCTTGGAAGGAAAAATTGGTACAAAGGAATGTGACATGCAAGAACAAGTTGCAACACAATCAGTTGAAAAATCAATAAAGAAGTCAACTGCAAATATGATAGAAGATGAGCAAGACTCTCAGAGGACAACAAAGCTTGGAGAATCCCACTCAAAGGTGGATGATGGCCGTGAAGACTGTAAAAATGAGGCTCATTATGTAGATGTCCATATGGATTAAGAAGACATATCAAATATTTCAGAGAGAGAAGTTGAAGCTTTTGTGTGTGAAGCAGAACAAGAACATATTCACGTGGATGGTGAAGATGATGGTGAATATCACCATGACAAGATACATGTGGATGCTGATTGTTAATTGAGTTACGAATTAGTGAATCCAGCAATAGGCCTTGTTGATCATGGTAATATTACAGTTGATGATGACCTCTTTGCATCAAAGGTTGAGACATTTATTTTTGAGAATGAAAAAGAGAGTTTGTCATATGAATTAATAGTTTGCAGATATGAGAGTGCATCTCTCGTAAATTTAGTAGCAACTAAAGAATTTGGTGAAGTTGAAATTATTACTGAGCACATGCATGCTTCGATATCCCACCATAAAGTGAAGAAAAATTATGTTGATGTAATTTTTGATATATTTTTTTAGATAGGGACTGATTGTGGAAATATGGAAAGTGTCATGTTTCATGAAGAATTGAAGGTTGAAGTTGCCACTGTAGTAGCAAGTTATGAAGCAAAATTTGGAGCTGCTCATGAATAGTGTGTGATGTTGCAACAACTGAAGACCAAGAAGAGGATAAAGTGATTCAAGAGTTTATGATGAGATTATCCATTGACTGCATAGTAGTGGAATACATCCTCAATGCAGTTGAAGAGGCCACGAAGAAAGGGGAAGAGAAGAAAGAAGAATTAGAAAAAGATATATCTACATAACATAATGAATATGTTTTTAACATTGATTTTGAGTGTGCACTTAAATAGGATAACAGTCCAACTAAAAGAGAAGAAACGAATCCCATAACTACTCAAGCATTTAGGACAACACTTTTTTGAAGGAGAGGGGCATGTTAAGTCCCTGTAGTACTATTGTATCCCTCTTATTGTTATTATTAGTGTGTCCCCCTTATTTTGATTGTTGTGCCCTTACATTATTATTCGTATGTAGGCTTTCATTATATTCTGACCCCATAGACTCCTATATATACCAAGGAGGTCTCTTCATTTGTATCATCCAAGAATTGTTAATTTATGTGATGTAAAGGAGGTTTCCCCCTTGAAGAGACTAATTTTTTAGTTCTTGATCTATCTTTTCTTCTTTTTTGTGATCTCGTTGAATAACAAAGAAAAGGATACATAAAAGTATATGGATGTTTCTAAAGAAGAAGAAAAAATTGTTGAAACATTCTTCAACAATAGTGTCAAGAAGAGATCAGATTCTGCTATCAAGAAATATGGCAGAAAGAATATTAGTAATATGAAGTGCAAGAAGTAAAGTGAAGTTCATAGTTCAAAGATGAATATTTGTGAAATAATATTTGACGACTTAGAAGTTGTAGAAGAAAGCCTCATAAAGCTTAAATTGTTTTTGAGAACAAATACAAGAGAAGTCGAAGAAAAATTGTAGCAGTAGGATGTGAAGAAATATGGAGCCTAAAACAAGAAAGCATAATAAAGAATAAAGAATTTTCGAGGGTATAGAATTTGGAAGAAATGAAAAAGAAATCCAAAATTGTGTCATCATAAGCCTAGCTGAGACTTAGACCAGGAGGCATGTTTAAGTTATGTTGAGTCATGATTAAGTTAAGATTGAGTCATACAGTGATAATCAAGGTGGGGTGTTAGAAATAGTAATTACTCACGTGGGCATGCAATGCATGATGACTTAAGTTAAGGGAGTTAAGTCAAGTGATGCATGAAGGTTTGAGATAAGTTGAGTGTAGTTGAGTTTGCATGAAGCAGATAGTTAGAGAGAATTCAAGTCTAGATAGAGTTTTCCTAGTTCCATATTTAGTAAGAGTGGTTCTTATACACCTGCGTTTGGGTCATTGTAATGTGTGAAATCCAAGGGAAATAACTCAGGTGGATGAATGTGAGAAATATTAATGAATATATTTTTGTTTATGTAGCAACAACTTGGGTATTTATGTTTATCTCTGCCTATGACCATCACAATTTAATCAAACAATGATCTGCAAAAATGTTGAGATAAATCTCTCAAGATGGGTTCAATCAAACAACGATCTTCTAACAGTGAATGGGTCCTAGTTGATTTGATGCTTGTATTGCAACGCCTTCCTTGATAGCATCCCTGCCCCTAGCTAGGAAAGAATTAATATTTCGAGATGAAGAACTTGGCCTTTAAGAAACAAGTGACAATTTACAGAAATCACAAACAATCGTAAAGCCCATTCCCTCTACATCGGAAATATGTAGAAAGCACAATTGCATATTAATGTCCTCACTGCCAAGAGTGTCATAACTCAACCACAAGCAAACATAGAGCCCATTGCCACTACCTTGGAAGAGCACCACTAGCCATTACCCTCCCTACCACTTTGACTGCAATGGGAAGCCCTCCAGATTTATGATACACATGCTTGGAAGTATCTTCATGAATATTTGTAGGCAAAATTACATTATTATAGAGAAAAGGATGAAAATAAAACAACTTCCAACTATCCCTTTTAGTCAAGTCCTCCATTGTTATTGTGTATTTATCTATAATTCCCATATTTAACAGGGAAATGTGATCCTGAGAACTGACAAGAAAATTGGACTTGGAGTGCTTCCCTTTAGTCTGTTGTACACTCAATTTCTCCCACAATTAAACAACATTCTTTCCCCATACCTCATCCTAAAAGATGGAAAAACTCAGATTTTGCTGCAATTTTTGATTCAATGATAACTTGACACCTTCTTCATCAAGATTCTAGCTTGATTTTGCACCTTTTTGAAAAGCTACTTGTGCAGGCAGTTGAATCCTAAGACTCTTAGCAAGAAGGCTTTGTGAAACAACCAACCAAAGTAATAAATCATCATTGAAGTCTTTTTGTACCTTTTCACTATTGAAGATCACCCAATCTTTCCTTGGCAAGCATCTTTTATCACCAAATTTTACATAACCCAAAAGGCTTCCTCTTGTCCCACAATAAACAGTTCGTCAATAAGATTCATCTTTACATAGCCAGTTTTGGAGCAAGACTTCCATGGGAAGTTCTTGTAGAACTCGTTGAAGAACGCAAACCTTCTATGGTTTCCTTAATCTGCCCAAAAAGGTAGGAAATGAATATATATAGGAAAATGAAGATTCTAGGCCTCAAGCACATTGAACAAGGACTCCAAGCATGCAACATCCCCTTTTTGTGGGTTCTTTAAACCCAAAGTGGTATCCTAGCCACTGCTAGGTAGTTTTTCTCAAAGGGGGTGGACCTATGGGCCTTTACCATGCTTGAGAGAGGAAGATAGTTGCTAATGGTAAGATTTCATTTCCAAACATGTAAAGGCGAGGGAAGTTTTGCATAGTTATGGCTTTATGTAATAAAATATATTGCATGTTATTAGTGTGCATGTTAGTAACACATGCTTATTCTTGTAAATTAAGAAAATGGTGAGAAGCTTTAATTTGAGCTTCATAATGACAAACTTGGTAGTTTATACCACATCAACCCAATATAGTGGGTTACCTCAAGCGATTGAGTGTTGTGATTTACAAGCATCTGGTCATATGGCTAAGTCCATAGACTAATTATTATTTACAAATCTTAAAATTTTAGAAATATACATTATAATTTAGAACATTTCAATCGTCCAGAAATAAAAGTTATATATTACAAAGCTAATTAAATTTCCTATATTATAACATTTTACTATACATGTACCTCTTGCCATTTTTATTAATTAACAAATTACCATTTTTACCAAATTTCAATTACAATTAATCCAATAAAATATTATATAAAATATTATATAAAATAATATATTATTGACATCAAAATAAAAAATAAAAAATCAAAACCTTTCATGATATTTATGTTTTCATTTATATATTTAAAATAAATCTTAATATTTACATCAAAATTAAATAACAAAACTTTTTTTTTTAATAATATTACCATTCATTCCTTTATATATAATCCAATTAAAATGAATGCAAATTTATACCTAAAAGTCTCCCTTACAAAATATATGTCAAAAAGGGATGTCGTAAAGAATAGGAGATCCTAGTTTCCCAAGTTTCTGTACTATAAAACGTATAAAAATCACTTCCAAAACTATTTTCACTAAGTAGTTTTTAATGAAGGAGATGAACCATGCGCATTTGTCATGCTCGAATGAAAATCGGTGTTAATGTTAAGATTTGTTTTCTAAACATGTAAAGGTAAAGGAAGTTGGCATAGTTATGGTTTTATCAAAATAAAAAATAATATGTTAGGAGTATATGTTTGTTTTTGTAAATTTAAATATAATAACAAGAGTTTTTAGAATGAAAAAACTTAATAATTTAAGTAAAATAAATAATGATAATGAAAATATTAATATAGTAGGTTAATTCAAATGGTTGAATGTTGTGAATTACAAAAAAATTATAAAATTAAGTTTTTTGGACTAATTATTATTTATAATTACTAAAATTTAAAAAAATGTATTACAATTTAAAGAAACATTCCATTTTTCACACATATAAATTATATATTAAAAATTAATTAATTTTTTATATTATAGTATTTTACATTATACTCTACTCAATTGTAGATAGATCTCCTATCATTATTCTCACTAACAAATTTTTATTTAATAAATTTTAATAACATTTAAATCCAATAATAATGTTATATAAAACAACATAGGATTTACGTCAAAATCACAGAAAAGAAACACAAAAACTTCGATAATATTACAATTTTGATTCATATATATACTGAATTTACACCCAAAAATCTCATACAAAGGATATATATATATATATTATTCAACGTATGTCAATAAGGGTAAAGTCTCATACAAAATATATATTCAGTATATATCAAGAACAGGAGTCACAAGGGATAGGAAATCCTGGTTTCCCCAAGTTTCCGTGCTATAAGAGAGAATTCCAATAGTGTCTTCACTTCCGAGGATAATTGATAAAGTTTCCAGAAGTTTGTGGATGTTGTGCTCGGGCTTTCTCACCACCTTTATTTTATTTTCATTATAATTGTTTAAATTTTTTATTAATATTGAGTCACTGTAAATTTTTATGGTTTTAAGTGTTTTTAACTGTAAATAACTTTCTGATAATATTTTTAAAGAAGGACATCCCATTATAGTCAAAACGTGGAGTAAAGGCATTGCCTCCACTTCTACCACCGGTAACTCTTCCAATTCCGGTAAAAAAGAAAGAGAAAATATTTCCAGTGAAGGAAATGCCCCTCTGCAACCAAATTCTTTGGGAAGCTGCCTCATCACGGGACAACAATAAATCGACAATTTCTTCAAACTCCTCAACGTCTGCACATGTGGAAGTTCTTCCAGCTTATTGCACCCAAACAAATGAAGATCCCTCAGATTTTGAAGATCACAAAAATTGCTCTCCATTTTAACCAAGTGAGAGCATTCCAGTGAGAGTCTTCTCAACTTTGACATCTTAGTCAAGTCACCTGGTAAGTTTTCCATCTCTGTGAGTACCAAAGATAAAGTCTCCATTTCGATCATACTCCCTAATGTTCCCTCACTAATAATCTTCCCATTATTTTGTAGATGCAATGTTTTTAGTTGCTTTAGACTCGCTATATTACCAATGCAAGCAACTTTTTTCCGTCCATATCCAACTGGTTTTGTCCACAAGCTGTCACAGGACGTCATCAGCAAGGATTGCAAAGAGGTTATCTTTGAGATGCTGGAAGGTACATATTGCAAATCTTTACAATGCTTAAGGTTAAGAAACTTGAGGGATGCCAACTTATGAAGACCATATGGTAATTCTGTGATGCTGCTCCCATTAAGACTGAGGATCTCGAGGTTTACAAGATTTGTAAGAGATACAGGGAGGGTTTTTATGGGCGTGTAGCTTAAATCCATGCATACTAGCTGTTTCAAACAACCCACACTATCTGGCAATGACTTCAATGACGTGTTATTCAGACTCAAAACCTTAAGAGAGACCATACTCCCCATGACCCTTTTTGGAATTATAGTGAAATCTTTGTTGAACATCATTACCAGTGAACGGACTTGTGGAGCTCTGAAAGACTCGGAAAGCGATGTCAATTTGTTGCCGCTCAAAAATATCCGGCTGCGTTCATAGATCTCACATTCATTCAATGCTGTCAAATCTCTCCCCCCACGGCAGTAGAAACTTTCTTCTTCCTCGGCAACACTGGTAGCCGGATCCTGCAGCACATCGTGGATCCGAAAGACTACTACTTGCCCTTGAAAGTTTCTTATGATCGGTTCTATCAAACAACGATCTGCTAAAATGTTGAGATAAATCTTTCCCATTTGCAATACATTCCCTGCTAGCAGCCCTTCCCCTACCCAGAAAAATAGAGCTGTTTCCAGATCAAGAACTCCGCCTTTGAAGCAGCAAGTGGCGATGCATAGAAAGCATAATTGCATATTAACGTCCTCGTTGCCAAGGGCGTCATAGCTCAAGCGCAGGCAATCGTAGACGCTGTCGGTATTTGGCAGACTGTTTAGAGCCCATTCCCACTGACTTGGAAGAGTACTGCCGCCCATTGCCCTCCCTACCACTTTGACTGCAATGGGAAGCCCTCCACATTTATGACACATAGACTTGGCTATATCTTCATCAATATTTGCGGGCAGAATTCCATTATTGTAGGGAAATGCGTGAAAAGCAAACAACTTCCAACTATCCTCCTCAATCAAGTCCTCCATCGTTATTGCGTATTTATCTGCAATTCCCATTTTTAACAAGGCACTGCGATCCCGGGAACTGACAATAATTTTGCACTTGGAGTGCTCCCGTACAGGCCTCTGTACACCCAAATTCTCCAGCAATTCCGAAGCATGTTCTCCCCATACATCATCCAAGAAGATGACAAAACTCTGGCTTTGCTGCAATTTTTGATTCAACAATAATTTGACACCTTCTTCATCGAGATTCTGGCCCGAATCTGCACCTTTTTGTAATGCTATTTGTGCACGGAGTTCATTCCTAAGACTCTGAAGAGACGGACTTTGCGAAACAGTCAACCAAAGTAATAAACCGTCACTGAAGTAATTGCGTACCTTTTCACTATTGAAGAGCTGCTTGAGAATCAGAGTTTTCCCGGATCCACCCTTGCCAAGCACGCCAATGTTCTTAGCCTCTGCATCTTCGATCACCAAATTTTCGAGAACTGAAAATCCTTCCTGCTGTCCCACTATAAAGGGTTCATCTATGAGCTTCATCTCTGCATAGCCAGTTGGAGCAAGACCGCCCGGGGAAGTGCTTGAAGAAGGCAAGGCTTCTATGAGCTTCTGAGTTTGCTCCTCCAACAGCTCTGGAAGTTGGGCCAACTCAACCAAAGGGGACAATTTGAGATGCTCGTTGATGTGTGAAATCAAACCGGAGATCTTCATGCTGGTTTGATAACGAAGAACGACGTTACACGTTGGTATTGTGCAGCGTCGTGCCATCTCTGATGCTTCTTGGAGAAGGGCATTCAAGTGTTTTAGCCATCCGCTTACAGCGGAAACCTTATCTTTCCTCTTCTTGTTTATTGGCTGGCGGTATCCCTGGATCTGCTTTACGATAGGCTCTATTTTCATTACGAGATCTTTAAGAGACGCCAATTCTTTCCTGCAGCGAACTGCAATGTCTATGCGATCAAGGATCTCCTGGATTGCTTTGTCAATAAACACACCAATAAATCCAGAGACAAAACCCGGATCAGGCATGCTTTTTCTTCTCAAAAGATTCCCTTCCACTACTGACAGCAAGATAGATATATGGAGTCCCCTATATAACACAATAAACCACTCTTCCAGACCGATGATTATACCTTGAAAATATTCAGAATGACACTTGTGATTGACTCCTAAGTTACACAAGTTGTATATAGAATGCAACCAAGAGCTGAGCTGAAGATGATAGATCTACTATTGTGGAGGTTTTGGAAAATAATGTCCAACACAGACACAAATAAAATGAGATCAAGTCAGTACATCATTATATTATATTGGTCATTCAAGTAATATCAGTGCAATGCTTCGCAGTTTTCTTTGGTTTGAAGTTTGGAATAATGGCCATAGAATAAGTTCTAAATGCTTTCAATTTTAATTGACCATGGAGGAAGTTACGAATCTTTCTAATTTGAAGTGAGCATCTCCTAAACCTTACGGAAAGCAGTCGGCACATCTAGTTTTGTTCTTTTTTTTAAAGTCGTTTTGATCCGGAGCGTGAGAGATATCGATTTTGGAAAGTTATTCAATTTACAAATTAGGAGTAATAGTTAGAATTAATGTCAGTAAGAATTAGTTGTAGATAAAAACGTCCTCATTGCCAAAGAGCAAGCAATCCTAGACAATACAGATAAAGTCAATACAGATTTAAATTATTTTGGTCATTCAAGGAATAGCAGTGCAAATTTTCACTGTATTTTCTGATTTTTTGGTTTCCCTTTTGGAATAAGAGCCAGAGAATTTGAATTTCTAAAACCTTTCTAAAGTTGTATACTTTTAATTTTAATGACAATATCTTACATATAAATAAATAAATAAATGAGAATATCTTACATAGAAATAAATAAATACTTTCAAATGGTTTCACGTTTGGCATCTTCTCAATGGCCCCATCTCGTTTTGATCCGCAGCGTGAGCGATATCGATTTTGAAAAAAGTTGTTCCATTTAGACGTTAGCGATAGCGTGAGGCCGTAGTTTATTTAGGATATAAAATACACACATTCTGAATTACAAAGCGAAGCGTGGGCACGCCTCTTTTTATTCTAAGAGGGACCGGGCCATCTCTTAAAAAATATTCTATTTGCCCATCGTGTTGCCTTTCCCTTTTAAAAAGAAATTATAGTATATGGAGGGATTTAATGCATCCGATTAGTAAAGTTATTCTATTTCTCTATTAAATGAAATTTTATTCCCTGTTTCTTTCTTTTCCTAAATAAATAAGAACATGGTATAAAATTGTATTTTTAAAATTTTTAAAAAATTTTAATAATCTGTTCTAAAATAATCATATTTAGGTTAGAGCTATCTTTTTACTTTTACTTTAATTTGTAAAAAATATTCTATTTGTCCAAATATTCTTTAATTTAAGAGGGCCATGTCTTTAAAAATATTCTATTTGTCTACCTCTTGTCTTTCTCTTTTAAAAAGGAATTATTGAATGGAGGGATTTAATGCATCTCATTAGTGAAAGTTATTCTATTTCTTTATTAAATGAAATTTTATTTCATATTTTTTTCTTTTCCTAACTAAGAGCATAGTATAAAATTGTGTTTCTTAATTTTTTTAATAATATGTTATAAAATAATTGTATTTAGGTTAGAGTTATTACTTTACTTTTATTTTTAATTTATTCAATCTAAAAATTAAAAAATTGTAATTACTTGTAAATTTTGTTTCGTGTTTAATTTATCTTTAAAGAGTATGTTACAAAATTGTATTTATATTGAAGAGTTATGTTCTTACTTTGTGTTATGTTTTCACTCTTATTATTTTAAATATGTAAAGTAAAGAATATTTATATATATATATAATTTTTTATATATATAAAATAATAATTATGCTATTTTCTTTAATATTTTATTAAAATCAAATAGTCAGTTGGGAATATTTTGGATGATTGGATAGAACACAATAGAATAAGTAGGAGTTCTAGCTTGAAAATCTACCATAATAGAAGTCTGGAAAAGGCATCCCCAGCTCACATAACAAGGGACAAAGCAAGAAGTGTCAACCTCAGCATAACCAACCCAATTCATAGGTAAAGAAGGTTGATGAGAAGTTAGAAAAAGACACTAGAAAGTGTTGTGAGTTCTAAAAAAGCCTTGGAACGACATTGATGAATGGCACTCGAAACAATCAATGTTAGTGGACCTTAAAGAAAAATAAATGGATTTTGGCTCTAATTCTTATTTAGAATAGGACAATAGGAAGACGACCATTAATTCAGAACCCAATCCTACCATCACAACCACAAAAGATCCAAATAGACAAGCTAAAGGAACTTGAAGAGGGGGATCACCTCTTCCACTCGCAAATGTGGGTGAAGGGGAACCCACCCCATTTCATCAGTGATAGCAAGAGCCGAAATAAACTAATATTAGCCAACATCATCAAGATATTCAAGTTTCCAACAATGCCACACCCCTAAGAATACACCATTGGTTGGTTGAGACATCGACGAGACATCTATGTCACCCAATAATGCTACCTTTCCTATGACATCAAGACCTTCAAAGATGACGTACTATGTGAGATTCCCCACTTCAAGCTTGTGATTTTCTTTTAGGACAACCTTATATGTTAAAACGCCAAGGTGTTTATGAGTCTCATCCTTGTAGTGTTATTATTACTCTCAAAGGTTAGCCCTACAGGATACCAATGGTAGTCCCAACTACTATAATTTCCTTGATCTAAACAAAGCAATGTCAAAAGGTAATCTCTCATACTACACTTTAGTTATTTTCATGGTTTGTTCACAAGGTCAAAGGAAGGTCAGTGCAACCACCACAATCTTTGCACAAGGCCTCTCTGCACAACATAAGCAAGTTGACAAGATTGCATATACAAGTAGAGATATCTTTACTCCACCTATGGGGGTGCCTATATGTTATTAGGTCAAACACTCAGTTGACATGATACTTAGTTCTCATTTATCTAATGGCCCAATATATAGAAGCTTTTTCTTGGAGAATGAGGAAATAAGACATCATATTCACAAGCTCATTGAGCATAGCCACATTTAACTAAGTCCCTCACCTTGTTGGAGTCCAAATATATTGGCGCAAAAGAAGGATCAAACATGGAGCTAAGTATTGATTATTGAGTGTTGAAAAAATCACTATAAAAGATAGATACATGATCCTAGGATTAATGATCTTCTTGACCAGTTTAAGGGTGTCAAGTTCTTTAGTAAGATTCATTTGAAGTTAGATAACCACTAGGTTGCAATTAAATAAAATAATCTATGGAAGGAAATATTCAAATAGAAAGAAGGCCATTTTTAGTGGTTGGTCATGCCCTTTGGCTTGACTAGTGCTCTAACAACATTCATGAGGATGGTGGATGATATCCCACGACCATTTAAAAACTTTTGTGGTTGTATTCTTAGACGACATCTTCATCTTTAGTAGAACTTGGGTGGCACATTAGCAACACATTCAAAAGGTCTTGAGCACCATGTGATAATACAAGTTGTATATCAATTTAGAGAAATGCTTATTTGGTATGCACACGATTCAATACTCGAGCTACATTGTGGATGAGCATGGGGTGCACGTGGACCCAACCAAGATCTAAGTCACTGGGGACTCTCTAGCATCAACAACTATAATAGAACTTCATAACTTCTTTCGCCTTGCTAACTTCTACCAAATATCCATGTTGAGGTTCTATTATATCATTGCTAGATACTATATGTTCATGGAAAGAAAGAAAGTTCTATACTTCCACCTCCAGGATGCACTCTTGTGTTACCTAGGCCACCTTTTTGTTCCTTCAATCAAGCATGCCAAGATGATTTAAGAGGCATAATATAGTGGGGTTGTACATAAAATTGGTTTGGAGAAGACAATAGTAGTACTTCAACAATATTTGTATTAGCCAAAGCTTCAAAAAGATGTTCAATGGTATATCAGATCATGCACTACCTGTGCATTTCTAAATCAACCATCAAGAAGGATGGATTCTACACTCCTTTACCCACCCAAGACAAGCCCTCGAACTCAATATCCATGGATTACATGTCATGTTTTCCATCCACCAAACATGGTAATGATTGTGTGTTTGTGGTTGTCTACCAATTCTATAATATGGCCATTCTGATACTCTGCAATAAGAGTATCACTGGTGATGGCACTGGTAAATTATTCTTATTTCAACATGTTTAGGTTCATTTTGGACTACCTTTAACCATATTAACTGATATAGGGATAGCAATTTATTTAGCGCCTTTTGGTCCAACATATGGTGTCTCATGGATAGGAAGTTGACCAAATCAACTACCTTTCATCCCCAATCTGATGGAGAAATTGAAGAGGCCAACATGATCATTGTGCATATATTATGCATATACAACTCCAAGAACCCATATAAATTAGACAAAAACCTTCCATATGTTCAACACAACTATAATAGAGCCCTCTGAATCTTTATTGGCCACAAGTATTTGCAAGTATGCCAAGGGTTCCAACCATTGGCCCCAAATTATGTAATTATGCCCATCATATTTGTACCAAGAAATTCCTCCCATGCTCAAGTTGAGGCAGAAACAGAATCCAAATTTCCTGAGCGGATCCAATATTTGTAACAACGGGTCCATGATATCCTACATAAAGAAAATTCCAAGTACATTTAGCAACATGACCAACACAAGGTTCTACATACGTTTCAGGTTGGTGATAGTGTGTGGTTACACTCACAAAAAAGCCACTTCATAGGTCCCAAGTGAAAGCTCAAACCACTCTGATATGGGCCATGCACAATCATAAAGGTGATGGGTGACAATTCTTTTCAATTCAACATTCTTCCTTTCATTGGCTTATAGCTAGTGTTTAATGTGGAGCTACTTCGACCATATTTTTCCAACTTGGTTGGAAACCTTGGAGGACACCAAGTAATTGGTCCCCACATAACTCAATATTGACTAAATTTAACAGGTTATAGTGGATCATATCATGGACACCAGGACAAAGGAAAGCAACTAGTGACACATACAACTATTTTGGATTGTCAAAGAAAGACAACTTCTTTACTAAGGAAAGTGGCATACTAGGACAAACATTCAACATAAAATTCGCTATTTTATGGGGTCACTCAATTCAATAGATATCATTTCTTCTTAGGGTGGAGGATGTGTGAAAATTTGGAGACCCGAATACCTACTGCAACAACTGATTAAATTTCTCCTACTTGTTAATTTCTGAATCAATTTATTTATAGTGTTACATAGTAAACATCGAAATATAATATATTGCAGCCTTCACAACACAAAATATTGCATAAACAAAATACTACACATGAGAGAAATAAACAAACACACAATTACACTGTTTTTTTTGGACAAACGTCCCTGGAAAAACCCAATGTGGGAAAATCAATGCAACAATTGAGGGTTTGATTATTATGTAGTAGTGATCTGAGTACAAATAATTAGATGCCCAAACTAGCTATCTGATAGAGATAACAAAATTGAAAAGAGATAGTGAGAAAATATATCACATTGTCATTGATGATCTGACACTGATCTAGGCTCTGGATGAGCTTCCCTATGACATCTCTGTGTAGTCACTGCATGGGCTCACACAGTCACTATGTCATATATCAAGGGACTACATCACCCTTTCCTTCTGATCTTCTTCCCACTGGAAACTCAACTCCATGGCCTTCCAAAATCACACCTCGTCTCCTAGCACTGAATCTCAACTGTTCATTGGAAAAATTGTGGACTCCCTCATAAGCACTGCGCTACCTCTATGGACCTCTCGATTCCTTCTCTGCCTCGCACTCATTGGGATGGGAAAAATCCCCTCCTGTCTACTATCCGTACCCCTCACTACAAGACGATCACTCGATATTTCTCTAACAACTCAGCGCTGCTACCCTTGAGAAATTTGATCTCTAAATCTCACTATCTCGGTATGTTCTCCAAGTTCCCATAAAGCTCCTTCTTATAATCTCTCATTGGAGCAAAAACGACCAAGATTAAAACATAATCAAAGGCTAAGATTAACTAGGAGTTGATACTTGTCTTTATTAGAATATTTGTACCAGATTTAATTAATACCCTTTAATTAATCACATTTCCTAAGTTTAGACTTAGGAATATATTAAAAATGATTAATTAATTTTATTAAACAATCTATAGGTGGAATTTTCCCAACGATTTATTTGTCTTGGAGAATGCATGTGTCTTAGCCTCTCTGCAAAATCTCAAGGCTAGAGCACATGCAATGCTAGAGAAATCAACACTCCCTCTTAGCGAGGAATGTGCTCTAGTGTTGCAACCTACTGAAGCATCACTATGTCTCTGCACCATCTCCTACTGTGTCGTTGATGTCTAGCTCTACTATCCATCAACCATTGCACAACTCTAATTGTTGCATCCGTGTTTCTGTTGCCCCTCCTAAAATTTTGCCAATGTTTCATCTACACTAAACCTTCTCCAATTGTTTTTGTTGCAACTGCAACAACCACAACGAAAAAGATTCCAAAATACTGAATCAATTATGGTTAGTATGACGAATCTATCACTCGAGTCCTGAGTGTTGCCATACTATGCGTTGTCACTTAAGCCTCTGCACTAATGTTGACTCTACTTTGTGCCATCTACATTGTTTCCAACTCTGCATTGTGTTTCCCAGTGTCTGATCACTACTAGCCACTGCATATGTCATTATGGCACCAAACTACAAGAACTGCCAGTGATCCATATTGCTACTGCATGTTATGGGCTCTTGTAGTGAGTTATTGATTCATGAGGTGGACCTCCTCAAGAATTAGGCTCATCCTATATCTCTCTAGGGCTACAACTCCAAATCACTCCACCTCAATCTTGGAGGTATCTTAGTGATCATAGCAAATGCTTCCTCCAATCTGGAGGACAACCTGTCGATCTCTATGGATGCAGCATGCTGATTCTAATTCTCCTTATTGTCCTTCTTCCTAAGCTAACATTGAGTTTTGTAGTGGTTGAGCTCACCACATCCAAGGAACTTGATCTTGGAAACATCCTTCTTCCTCCTACTTCCCCTTTCATGCGAGGGCCACATCTTCCTGTTCCTTGGTTTCTTCTTTACACTACTACTACTACCACCGCTGATGGTGCTCTTCACCAAATCTCTCTCATCTCCTCATGTTGCAGATGATCCAACATACGTTACCAATCTGGAAGTTTTTCTTTTCCCAAGATACTCAGGGAAAAAGCTTGCCATTCTTCGGAAACATTGTTCAGAGCTAATCGTGCAAACTCTGTAGGATGGGGCGACGACCATACTGAAGTCAGTTTATACCAGACATCCTGAAGCTTGGGAAGGAAGGGGTCTATACGCTCCCTTTTCTACATCCTCGTGCATCTCAACTTTTCCTCAAGATACATCTTTCAATGCTCGAAATATCCTTCGTACAACGTAGCTTGTGCCTCCCACATATGCTGGGTGTTGAGAGTAGCAACAAAAAATGTTAAAAATAACATCTATAAATTCCAATTTAATTTTTCCTTGAATTAAATTGTAATTCTTTTCTTATAGCAACTTGTAATAGTTAACTAAGTTATGTTGACTTAGTTAGCTTAGGAAATTTGAGTTGGAATTATATCTAGATTCATGTAAGTTTGATCCACAAGTTTTAGGGGTATAGGTTGAGTTTATTGGAATTGTAATTAGATAACTCAATTTCACTGAGTTATAGTCAATTGAATTAGTTCTAATTGTTGGAGGAACTAGTAGAGGTCTAGTATCTATGAGTTAGTGCATCCTCAGTGCTACTCTAGCTAACTAGAGATTCACTCAAGAGAAAATCTTGCATGTTAGTTCAAAGAAAGACCCAATTGAGTTTAGAGTGCAGGGACAATGTACTATTAGTTGTCTAAGTTTTTGAATTGTATTGATGGTGCATGTAATCAATTGAAGACCTAAGTTTGGATTGCGCAATTATGAAATAGGAATTTCCTCATTAAATAGATGTTAATTCCTAATTATGCCTTGAAAATATTCAGAATGATAGTTATGATTGACTCCAAGTGCATAGAATGCAACCAAGAACTAAACTGAAGATGATAGATCTATGATTATGGAGGCTTTGGAAAATAATGTCCAACACACAAATAAAATGAGATCAAGTCAGTACATTTTTATATTATATTGGTCATTCAAGTAATAGCAGTGCAATGCTTTGTAGTATTCTTTGATTTCACGTTTGGAATAATGGCCACAGAATAGAAGTTCTAAAAGCTTTCAATTTTAGGAATAATGGCCAGAGAATAGACATTAGCGATAGCGTGAGGGGTTAGTTTATTTAGGATATAAAATACATTCATTCTGAATTACAAAGTGAAGCGTGGGCATGCATCTTTTTCTTTAAGAGGCCATCTCTTAAAAAATATTCTATTTGCCCATCATCTTGCCTTTCTCTTTTAAAAATGAATTATAATACATGGAGGGATTTAATGCATCTCATTAGTGAAAGCTATTCTATTTCTTTATTAAATGAAATTTTATTTCATATTTTTTTCTTTTCCTAAGAGCATGGTATAAAATTGCATTTCTTAATTTTTTAATAATGTGTTATAAAATAATTGTATTTAGGTTAGATTTTATTTTTTTAGTTTTTTTTTAATTAATTTTAATAAAAAATTAAAAAATTAAAATACGTTTAAATGTGTTCAAGGGTTAAATTTATCTTTAAGGAGATGGTACAAATTTATTTATATTGGAGTATTTATTATTTTGTGTTATGTTTTTATTCTTAATATTAATTAACTATCTATTAAATTAATATATATATATAATATTATATATATATATATATTATAATATATTAAATTAATAGTTAAATAGAATTTTTCGGATGAATTTTTTAGAATGCAATAGAATAAGTGGAGTTTGGCTTGAAAATCCTACCACAAACAAGTCTGGAAAATGCATCCCAAATCACAAAACAAGTTACGCTTCTAGAACCCAGGTTGTCTATGTACCTTTGTATCAAAGCATAACAGGGGAAAGAACCAAAGAACCTCGAGACGTTTTACAAAGGAACATGTCCATACACATTCATAAGAGTCTGGTTTCTATAGCATTAGATGAAATCTAAGCTTTGTATTGCACACATAGAATAGCATCACCCAAAACATTTATCTTAACATTTTGAAGAAAAGCATGGTCGTACCATATTCAGATTTTTCTATTCATTCTTTCAGCTACACCATTCTGTTGGGGATTATAAGGCACAATTGTTTGATGTTTGATCCCATGTTGGCGAAGATAGTTTTCAAATTCGTTTGATGTGTATTCTTTCCCATTATCAGTGCGAATAGACCCAATGTGAGATTGTGCATCATTTTCTATTCATTTATGAAAATTCTTGAATGTTTGAAAAGCATCAGATTTGTTCTTCAATAAATAAACCCAACACATTCTGGTGTGGTCATCAATAAACGTCATGATATATTTATTTCCATTTGCAGAAGAAATAGGCATTGGACCACATAAATCTTAATAAATGAGTTCAAGTTTCCTACGTGCTCTTGAATGTGAATCATGAAAAGACTGTTTGCTATGCTTTCCTACAGTGCAAGCATCACATTGCTTGATTTTTCTAGGAATTGTAGGCAAACCAGCAACACCATTTTTCTTCAATAAGCGGAGGTTGTCATAGTTCAAATGTCCAAATCTATCATGCCATAATAAACTTGATGGAAGTGTACCTTCTTCATGATGAGAATTGTATGAGAAGTATTGTGCATGAGTAGACGTTCCTTGCAGTTTGAGAAGCCTTTCTTCTTCTATTCCCTCATGACAAGTGAGTGGTCAGATGTTTTTCTTACCTCAAGCTTGCCATCAAACATATGAATGGAGTGACCTTGCTGGCGGATGTGGACCAAGGACAACAAGTTTCTCTTGAGCTATGGGAGATATAGAATATGATCCAGAAGAAAGTCTGGAAGACCAAGCAGTTTAAGCCTGATTGTGCCAAGCCCTGATGGCTTGATTTTTGATTGATCTGCAAAGTATATTGCTCCATCAACATTGTCAGTGAAATCTT